>JAPYYQ010000221.1:0-122339 GCA_030522585.1 Anagyrus pseudococci
TCCTAGTTACAGCCGTCTGCTATTTCTACGTTAGCTGCGCGCGCAACCGCAGCTAACGTAACGGCATAAGTCTGTAATAATTTTCGTCCCAACCCTGCCCGGCGGATTGTTCGCGCATGCGTCCCTGTTTCAGAACCTACACCGGGAGAGGAGAACGCACTCTCTCTGTCTCTCTGCTGCGCTCTGTATAATGTATATATAAACCGAGCGAGCTGCAGGACTGCCGGTTCGCGTGTGTGTACGTGCCGGGGCTGTGCATGGCGGTATAACAACGATCCGGGACCCGGTGACTCAATTTTTTGTTCTTTCTTTCTTTCTGCCTTTTTTTTGGAGGGAAGGAATCGATCGGGTTCGAGGCCAGTGAGCCTATGATCGAGCAGCTTGATATAGGCTCTGCGTAGCGAACGTTGGGCTTCGACTGCGCTGGAGAAGTGTTATTTTATTCGACGTTTTTTTTTTTTTTTGGAAAAAAGGAGAAAGAAGAAAGGGAATTTCCGGATGTCGCATTTGGAATCTTGTTAAGCCTTAGTAATTTTTTTCTTTTATTTTTAGATTAGTTAGATCGGCGATTTCTTCGGTTTCCGAGGATCAAATTAATGGTTATTTAATTAGTATCTCGTGTATTTTGAAATTAATTAAACGATCGTTTTTACGCACAAGGTATAGGTTGGAAATGAAAAGGATTTCCACGAAGCACAGGTAAACGAGACGCGCGCGCGTATAACAGGTATATATAGTAAAATTTTATTGACCTTTCGGTCGAGCGAGTCGGATCTACTTTTCCTTTTTTGGGGCTTCGCTTTAATATAAGAGCCGAGTACGCGTACACACATACGCTTCCTCGACTTTCCTTTGAAATCGATTACTTCTGAAGTGAAGAGAAACGATGTGAAGCCCATGCTGGCTTCAGTTGAATTACACTAAACTAAATTTAATACTCGGAAAATTGTGTTAATTTTTTTTTTCTTTATAAATGTATGCATGACTAGTGCTTGACTAGGCACAAGTATTTTTATGTTTCCGTTTATCTAGTCTTAAACACAAGCAGGTGAAGCATGATTATCCTGAAACAATACATTTTTTTTCAACTCATAACAAAACAATCCAAATCGGTAATATTATAACAGAACTAAATGAGCGTATAATCAAAAAGCATTTAATCGAAACTCCAAACGAAGTTTATGTCACACAAAACAATGTGTGCCTCGGTGCAAGTGGCGAACGATAACGGACAATAAACACGGATAATTCATATAAAGAACAAAGAAATATTATTCTCGCTTGCTTACATCGGACGTATAAAATGATAGACGCACGCGCGCTCACACACACACACACAACACACATTTCCTATCGCCATTATACTTCGTCACAAAGTTCAAGACTCTGATAAAATTATTGATTTATCGCTTCGCTTATTGCATATACGTATATGAGCTTCTTTTCGCTTTTAATTATCCCCTCGTATATTTCATCTCTTTGATAACAGAAAAAAAGGGACGCGATTTGTATACAAACTTCCGATTTCTCGGACTCCCGAGGCTTTTCAAGCAAACAATTCTAGTCTCTCCGGGTGTTCTTTTTCTTTTTCATTATTCTCAAAGTCCGATGACTAACGTTCGCGCGCAGCAATGCTTTTGCTTTTGTAATCATAACAAGCCCGCTTGCATCTGATCCGCGATATTTACACACAATGGTACACTTTGCGTACTTCTTGCTCTCGCTTGTTACGCCTTTAGGTGTCATTTCCAACGTGACGACTCAACCAAGTCTGTCTTTAACGAAAAAAAAAACACAAGCTCGCACCTTCATTACACACCCACCCGAAGTCGAATAAAATATTCATCCGAGCAGCAGGGTAAATTTAGCATACCCCCCAGTCGTCGTTATGGTAACAATCGTCTCAAGCCGATCTAATCGCAAACATCGCGAGAGCTCCCGTGGAAATCGCCGTTAAATTCATAAAAAATTGATCCTCGACCCACTTTCCCTCGACGCCAACAAACCCCATCAATAATCAATATACACCAGCAATCGGGTACAATAACCCCTTAAAAATCCCATCAGCTGCTGCGTGTACAATCCCAGGCGCGCGAATTTGCCATTTGGGCAATAATCCGTACCGCAGCGATGGCAATATCCGATCTGGCAAAATTACATCCTAAGCACACACACACACACACATAAGTTACGCCATTGCGTATGTTGGAGGATTCATGATTTGGACGCGGCGGGGCAATGAGCTCACGGGGATTCACTCGATAATGCTCTCTCGTAATGATCCGCGTAGGTCACAGACTGTGGCCAATATTGCCCTGGTGTGTATAGGTGGACGAGCTGTTGCGCCTCTATGCTCTGCGGATTTCCTCGCACCCTCGATATTAGCACGTAACGTTGCTTACATATTGGTCAAGCGGAGAGTAAAGAGGCGGAGGATAGGATTATTTAGATTATAACTCCCGCAGGCTGCGGAGAAACAGTGTCTCGCTGGAGGGATTTGCTTGTCGTAAACCAAATCGCAAAGTGTGGCAAGCTCTTCTTCTTTTTTTTTTTATCGCGTCGTTAAGTAGTAACGGACGCTCTCGTCTGACTCTCGCGTATGTAATGTTCCCATAACGGACAGCGCTTGTCCTCCCACCTGCTCGCATCGACGCATACCCGCAAGAAAAGCGTCCCGCAAATTTTCCAGATCTCTCGGTCTATATAACACAGAGACGTTTTCGCCTACTCGACAAAGCCATTAGACTGCCGCTCAACGCGCGAATATCCGCATTCGATTTCCGACGCAGGCTGCGGTTCCTCCCCCCATCAAACCTCGTGTCGTCTCCGGTGCGTCTGTATTACGCTATAGGCGCTTCTCTCGCGCGCGCATTAACGCGCAACTCCGTGTGCGTACAACGTGCGTCGCGTCTACATCAGCTCTAACCGCGTCGTCTCGTTACGCTTGGAATTTAGGAGCAGTCGGTATTAGCTTGCGTCGATCGCGCGCGTTTCCTCCCACACTCGAGCACCTGCACACGCGCGTGAATCCGCAAAGTTAGGGCCGATGTTTGACGCGCGTGTCTAGGCGCTGGAAAATTCATTGGGGGGCAAATGCTCAGTTGGCGGCTCTCGGCGGCGAGCTTACACCCGAAGAATTCGCGGCGATGACGGAAAGACGATGCCTGGTAGGAGCAAAAAAAAAAAAGAACTCTGGTATAAAAGTAGCCCAACGTTAGACGAGAGCACGCGCGTCCGACAGGTGCGCAGCGCTGTGTACTCGCGACTCTTTCTCTCTCTCTCTTTTGCCTTTCCTCGGTTTTACGAAGCGATCCACTTCTTTTTACTACGTATTATACAGGCACACCTAGACCAGCAGCGGACTATTTACTCGTCGTTCGTCCTATGCACATTCCCGGCTGCTGAACAAAACGCGTGGGTACTCAGCGCATCGTAAGCGTAATTCAATCGTTCGAATGGGCCAAAGAAAAGAAGAAGCTCAAATACTCGAGTGGTCGTATAACGCTCCGTCCTCCTTTTGATACACATCCCCGCGCCTAATCGTCGCGTGCACATTCAATAAATCCGGCAAGCCTGATACCACTACAGCATCCTCCCACTCCCCTAAGCACCATAACAATTTGCGACCATTTCCCCTTTCTCCCAGACTTGCAGCAACAATACTCAGTACTCCCAGGATCATCACCCTCTCCCTCGAGCTTTGCCCCCTCTCCATGAACTTGCAAACTTCCCTCGCTATTTTCCTCTTTCAGCCGAGAGAGCGAGCAATGCCAAAAATGCCATAACGCGGCGAACTCCGAGAGACGCAGAGCGCTAACTATCCGCAGCGCAGAGAGTCTCGGTCGGTATTATAACGCAAGACTGGAGCGTCAAGTAAAAGGGGTTGCGCGTTATGTGCGCTGGCACGGCTGCTGCTGGTATAGCGGTCGAGTTTCAGCTGTCGGCGATATCTCTAGGCTGCGGGGCGCGCTAGGCCGTCCAATTTACGAGCTCTACTCTAAACTTGCGCGCCCTTTCGCATCTCTCTCTCTTATACTCGCTGGGTAGCGCGCGAGCATTAAAGATGAGTTATTTATGCGTTTAATAACGGGCGTGACAATGGAGAGAGCTTTTACTCTCTTCCTTGGCGACTTGGGGCCCCCAAGTTGGGGGGGGGGATAAGAAAGGGGGCCTATGAGCTCTTTTCCTTGGATAATCGTTCGGCTTGTTCGGCGTGTTGAGGCCTGAAGCTCGCAAATTGCCTGGTGCTTACACTTGTAATGCGTTTGTCGACGATTCAAACGGTATCCGACGATTACGACTGTGTGTTTTTCGGACGGTCGACGCACTAAAGGAATCAAACGAGCTGTACGAATTTAATATTCTCGCCGATATATACGGCAAATTGCAATCCACGCGCAGACACTCTCTCTCTCTCTTCTTAACAGCCTGTTGACAGACAGGTCTCGCATCCAAATTCAATTTTTCTCTTTTTTCGTTCACCAGACCGACCAATTATGAGGGCTGCGTTATACTCCAGCCTCTAACTCTCTCTCTCTCTCTCTCATCGTGGCAACATAGAGTAGACAGTCGAGTAGACAAGCAGTCAGGTTACACGGAGAAGAGAGGGAGAGAGAGAGAGAGGGTATGCGAGCACGAGTGTGCGGTCTGGCTGGGATTGCGCGTCGGTCGAGATGTGCGTCTGCTTGCCGTACGTCGACGCCGGCAGTGCTTGAGTTAATGGAGTGCGGCACACGCTCTCTGTCTCCCTCTCTCCTTCCCCGATTGAGATGTTACCTACCAAGACTTTATCAACTGCTCTAGGCTCTCTCTCTCTCTCTCTCTCTCTCTCTCTCTCTCTCTCTCTCTTCGCACACACGTCCTTGCAGCTCTCTATATCTGTAGCAGTGTGCACAGGTCTCTGTATTGCTCTGCCTCTCCCTTTTCTTTCCCTCTTCTTCCAATAGCTCCTTTCTTTTATCGAGCAGTTCGATTGGGACTTGTTCGATTGGACAGAGAGAGGGAGGTCGAGATTGAGAGGGAGATTGTGCCCGTTGATTACATCGAGGGGTGGGGGGGGGGGGTCTGATTAAAATTTCGGTTCGACCACGTGCGTCTGATCATCCTCTCTTTCTCGTCTATAGATCTAGGGCTTGAGTTATACGATTAAGTGTTACGAAGCGTTTAGCGTATATTGGTGAGCGCTCTTCTGTTCGATTTATTCGCGAGATGAATCGAAAGGCGGTAAAAGGAAGAAAAAAAAATACGAATATAAGGTCGGCTCCCGCCTCCGACTCGCCCTGATAGCTCTCTCTCTCTCTCTCTCTCTCGCGCACACACTTCCCTTCTCTTTTCCGCGCTCGAGCGGATATGCCGCTAGAAAAATTACAGGTAATAACCTAGAGCTAGAAACACGTTCCGTTTGAATTCGCTTTTGAGAGAGAGAGAGAGATAGCCTGTATATTCGCTACTGCTGCTGAGCCGAAATTATACACGACCCAGTATGTACGTGTGCTCCTTCCGTGTTTCAGGAAACAATCGTGTATACAGACGCACCCGTACACAGAGCCGAAATAACTTGCTTGTTTACCGGTTGGCGGAAGTTGCTGAGGGTTCGCTTCCGGTACCTTGACGATGGCTCCTCGTAAAAGGACGTAAAGAAAGTGGAGTCTTACCGCCGACGCTTTTGACTCTTTCTTTATTTTTCTATTTATTGTTCTTTTTCCTTGCAGTTCTTGCACTCGTACGTTTCTTTTTAAACCATCGGCTGATTAAATAATCGTACATAGTTTTTTTTTTCGTCGGTAATACCAGATTACCGTCTGTTTTTTTTTCCAACGACATTACTCCTGTATCAAACGTTAACTGTACTACCGTCTGGCCTATCTCCCGCGCAGATTCCAAGTATCGTTCCACTCTGCCTCCATTAATTCTACCTAATTTTCCAACATTTCGAACTGTATTACCGACCCACATAATACCCCGGCATCAAATCACAACAATCAACCGACCTGTTTATCCGCGCAACGGTACACACATGAGCATATATACATACCCACAACAGCGTTCGCGAGTCCTTGACACTCGAAACTCGTCCAAAAAAAAAAAAAGGAAAAGAAAAGTCCAAGCTCAAAGTGACCAGCACTTGACGTCCGGGTTTAATCAACTTCACGCTTTCTGGCGTTACATCTCGAGTTCGTTCTCCGAGCGAGGTATTATACGCGGCGAAAGAAGTAAGAAGAAAAGCCCCTGGAAATCCTCTCCGTCTGGCGTTACACCTTTCCCTCCTGCTCTTCGCCGGCCATACGTCTTGGTGTCAAGCCATGCGCTCATGCATGCATTCATATACTTGCTCGGACAGCCGCTACTAAACGGTCACTACTCCCACTCGACTCTCTCTCCTTTCGCGACGGAGTTAACGATCCCCCTATGGCTTTTCCGTTGGAAAGAAAAAGAGGAGCTTGCAAGTCGCGCGAAAGTTACCCGCGCGGTGTCTGCTTACCAGAACCCGTCGCCCACCCCCTCCCGAGATCCCACGGGGCTGGTGCAATAAAGCTTCTTCGGCCAAAAGAAAGCGTCTGCCTTGGAAACAAGAGGAAATTTCTTCCTTAATTCCCGGGCGCGCAGTACTGCACGCTTTTTTTCGGAGTCTGGCGAGAGGAAGCTGCGCGCGATGGAGGAGCTTTTTTTTCGACGAGAGAGAAAGAGATACGATATCTCGCGTGACGTCTAGCGGGTTAGAGGCTAGTCGCGTGCGCGGGGATAATTGGAAAGTGATCGAGTGCGTCCGAGAACAGAGGATAGGTGATAAATTTTGGGGAGGGTGAGCTTGCGAGGAGAGGGATGGATCGGTGCAGCGGGATCGGTGAGCGTTGGCGCGCGGGCTGACGAAATTAAAAGTCCTCTCTCGGTGGGAAATTAAAGGGGAGGAGAAATTTATGGACGGGGACTGTGTTGCTGCAGGGCGTTTTTGCTATAGTTTGATGATGTTTGCGCAACGTGATTACAGAGAATATTTGCCGAAGCGAGTGTATTTTTTTCCATTTTTTTGTAATTCGAAAAAAAAAGACAGGAAAATAAAGCGCGAATAGAATAGCATTTCGCGGTTAACGCTTAACCCAGCGTGCGGGTAAACTTGAAAGAAGACTCGAGAGGAACACACGCTTACGCGCGGCCATACGTCATGCGGATTTCCTTTTTTTTTCTCTCCCACAAGAGCAGAGAGAGAGAGAGAGAGAGAGAGAGAGAGAGAGAGAGAGCAGGAGGCAGCATGCAATTCAAGCCGACATCGTATACCTTGAATCATTCACGCGGCCCATGCAAGCTCAAACGGAGCATCACTAAACCAAGAGTCTACACCCGAGCTCTCGTGTGCGCGCGCGAGAGACCCTCCTAAGACACGCCGTTTCTCTTTTTCTCTCTCTCTTTCTCTCTCTCTCTCTCTCTCCGACTCGCACCAGCTAGAGAAAGAAAAAAAAGAGAGGAAAAATAATCCAGTAAATCGGCCGGGGTCTCGTGCATTGCGCCCGGCTGAAACACGGCCTAGCAATCCAGGAAAGAGCATCCCAACACTCGTCCACCCAGACCTATGCACGTAAAACGCGCACACAGGAGCACTTACCCTCTCTCTCTCTCTCTCTCTCTCTCTCTCTCTCTCTCTCTCTCCATCAATGCCCTGGGTATAAGGCCAGCTCTTAAGCTACTAAAAATTTAATCGACTCCCCCTTACACGACCTCATCTTAGCCTTACACTCTTCTACTCTCAGGGCGCGAAGATGTAGAAGAAGAAGGAAGAGAAGGCAAAGTTTTCGCGCGACGTCTGCGGTAGCCGATAAATAAAAGAAAAAGGATAGCCGTGCAGCGAGGATAGAAGCTGGGGAGGTGCTATCATTGCCAGGTGCACACCGTCGGCGGTATGAGAGTACCTCGCAGGTTAGGCTGAATTTTCCAACGCCGGCGGGGAGCGGAGAGAGAGAGAGACTTCTTCATAAGGGTGTATAAATTTCCCGGATTACCTGGGCCCTACAGCGCGTCGCGCCCTCAGACTCTTAAATAAATACGCGCCCGGCAGTTTATCTTCCTGCGCGTGCTTTTTTTTCCTTCGTCCCCCCTCGCGCGACATCGTCTCTCCTGCCTTTTTTTTTCTCTCTTACATATACATAACTTAGAGACGACGCGGCAAACAATTTCCCCGGGATTTTCGATTGCCACGTCCTCGAGAGTGCGCATCTGCGCCAGCGCACTCCGCTGACAAGCTTTCCACGAGGCAGCACGCCGTACTCGGCGGCTCTTACACATTCGCCGCAAATTCAAGGGGCTGATGTCAACGCTTTATAACACGCGCTCACTCTCTCTCTGCGATGCTTGACGTTCTCCACATAATCCACCCATACTCCCCCACATCACCTGCTGCCGCGAAGCTAATGCTCGAGACAATTTATTCGTACAAAGCCGGCGCAAAAGCGCCCCCCTCGTCTCTGCGCGCGAAGGTCTTATTAAGCTCGATAATCGCACGCGCAAAATCTAGATAAGCGCGCGCGCGAATCGAATATCTCCCGTTTGTCAAGGGTACCTCGCGGCACTGTCCATTTAATCCAATTTTACGCCAAAGTCCGTAGGCCACCTGCTCGCTTTTCCGAAATCTCATTTCCTTCATATATCCTGCGCCCCCCCCCCCCCCCCCCCCGGGCTTTCGCGCGATATATCCGGACTGACCGATGCTCGAACGCATCGGACCGAAGCGAATTTTCTCGCTGTGAGGGAGAGAGAGTCCATAAAGCTTTTAGAAAAATCGCCGAATTCGCAGCAGGCGAGAATTTATATATCGGCCTTTATCCAAACGAGAGAGTGAAAAAAATAAGAGAGAGGGAATATAGGTATTTTTCTTTGACTCGAGGTCTCTTTTTCCCTTCTAAGACTGTTACATAAGTAATAATGCGTGGAAGAGAGGGAGCGATGTGGAGGCTTAGAACGAGCCCCCGAGCGCGGATTCATTTGGTCCGAGAAAAGGTGGAGGAGCGAAAAATCACGGGCGTTGAAGAGTCGACGATAAAGGTCTCGGGACATTATACGCCCCTTACTCCTCTCTGTTGTCGCGAGGAATGCTTGAAATTTTCAGCGACTCTTTCACCCTTGGAAAACCCCTATCCCAAGGAGGCAGAGAGAGAGATCTACCGCTCTGTGGTTTTGTGTACCTTGAAATTTTCAGTTCTCTCGCGTGGAAATGTATAACGTCCCCCGTACGATTGATTCGGTGCCTGGTATTCTAGAGCGTGGGGGAAAAACGACAAGGGATGGAATGTTTATTTTGCTTATTTTTGTGGTTTTTTTCTGGTAGAGAGGTGAAGAGGGGGATAATTCGTATAGGGGTATAAAGGACAGGCTGCCGTATACTTCACTTTTATGCGACGAGTGAAAGTGTCGTGGGGACGTTTAATAAAAAGCCACCGCGGTGATTTATCTCGATTGCCCCCGCGTCTGATAAAGGCCGAGCCCCCCCCCCCCCAAGCATAAAGGGAGTTGGATGGTTCACCTAAGATTCCAGGGGAATTCGATGATGGACGGTTATTAACGTAATCAACGAAAGTTATTGGAACTCTCATTACGCCGTTTATTAAATAGATTTTTCTATAATCGGGAGAAACGGGACGACGCGTTATCCCGAATCAATTAATTCAAGCTTTATAATGTACACCTAGAAATTTATCGACATTATTAAGCTCGTTCAATACAATGTTTACGCTGTAATTTGATCGGAAGTTTTCTTTATGTACGCGTATACACCTCGCAACAGATTTAAGCGATATGATTGATTATACAATTACAACGCGTTATCGCGCCACATTGGGCTATCAACCGAAAAATGAGCGACCATAAACGATTCCCATTATCCCTATGAGCGTATTTTCATTCCCATCCGGCTTCTCAACGTCTTAAACATCCCTTGCAGAAGCCGTCCCGAGTGTATCCCCGTTAAACCATCATAAAAACGACCATTACACGGCACGACACGTATCAAAGCAAACGCGTGTGTCCCGTGTCACTCCTCCCCACCCAAACAAAGATTTCGTCAAGAGAAAACATTCGCTTCTCTGCCGTCAAGCCTCTCTCCCGACAAATGGAGAAAAATGATGCCGACGTTATGAGGAGAAGTCCGAAAAGACGAATAAACTCAGAGAGAGAGGGGTCAAACGCCATTTGACCCTACCATTTGTCTCCGGCTCGTCCTATCCAATCTAACGGTTGGCCCTGTAGTGGATAGCGAACAGCGGCTAGACTACTGCCGGATGATGATGACGAAAAAAGAAAGACACTGCAGCGAAATCGAGAGGCTTTTGTAAGAGAAAATTGGTCGGGCTTAGCGACATAAATCTTTCGGCGACACCTGCGATTCCATATTTGTAATGCACTGTAAGTTTTTTTTTTGAGATTATGTATTTCTTTTGGGCGTAAATGTGGATTATTTTATTGCGCTTGCGTGAAGTGAAGAAGTGAAGTTTATTGTTGGTTTTTTTCTTTTATGTAAGAGGGTTGAAGCTGCTGTTGTGTTGGAAACAATTTCGCTTTGTGACTTGGTTTCTAGGCAAGAGTTGAAATTAATAAAAACGTAGGACGATTGTTTTGTTTTTTCGTTCGTTTAATCGTACGGGATATCGATCTGAGGCGCGGATAACGAACGAAATTCCACGCGTCACGAATTGTAGAGTGGCTATTTTTAAAATCTTAATTGCCGGTGTGTACACGTACCGACACGAATTTGAAAAACTTATTAACGCTACAACTGATGATTAAGTTATAATGATGAACGAAATTCAGACGATAATGACGACCACGTCAAAATAGTCCGAGCTTTTTCTTTTGTTGAATATGAAAAGAAAAAGAAAATACATAAGTTTTTCCGAGAAAAAAAAGAAGTTTTACGATTTTTATTCGTTTACACCACAGTTAAGCGTCAAGCTCACGTGCCCGAAAAAAAAACGAGGCACAAAAAAAAAAGAGACGAGCAACAGAGCGAGGTGAATTAAGCAAAAGCCAAAGTGGTTAATTCGTTAACGACCATCAAACACGGCAGAAGCTCGTCCATCTCGTCTCTATAATCCTTCGAGCTTGCCATCATAAAAACGTCGTATCTCCAATACGCGTATGCAGGAAGCTTTAAAACAACAAAAAAAAAGGCCAACCACGAGTTTCGTCCATAGTTATCCGCGGCAAAGTGGCTCTCGCGAGAGCCGTAAGATCGCGCGCTGAGAAAGACGCGCCCTTACGTAAAAATCTGATAAGCTCTCTCGTTGGCCGCTAATTGCCGAAGGCGCCGCATCCGGTCGGCCGTTTCTCCGGTTCCGTATAAAATGCCGTGCGCTCGCTGGATTTTTCGTTCGCCGAGCAGTCGCGAGTTTTTGAGCGAGTTGAAGATTCGTTACACTGGCAGACAAGATGAAGCGAGTCTTTGGAGTATTTATCGTTCTGGTCTACTTGGTACGTCGACGAATTTTTACTGGGGTATATTGATATTGGGTGACGTGATTATTTGAGTTTTGTGATTTTTGGGTGTTTTGTGGGTTGGAGTGATGAAAATTTTGGTTCCTTCATTTTGCCTTTTTTTAAAAGTTTTTCTTTTAAATTTGTTTGGATATAAAATAGTTTCGGTTTCATTTTTAACTTTGTTACGTTATTTTAAGAGTAATTATCTGGCTATTTGATTTGAAAAAATAAATTTTTATTTTTTTTTTAAATTACAAAGCTTCATTATATATTGAAAAGTGTTATTACATATTAGTATCCATAACGTATTCCAAGAAATTGAGCGTCGAAGGGTTTATAAATTTTTCAAGCGTAAATTATTTAACGTAAAATTCGATAACCGTAATAAATTACAAATTTATACTTGACAACCTATCACCAAGCAGTTAAGGTACGTAAATTATACTCCCATTTCAATTTCATGTGATTTTAACGACCAATTATTATCATTAACATTTTTCCGATAATAACTATACGTACTTTTCAATTTTCCATCCAGAGCCTGGTAAAATCCATGGACCTGCACTTCATGGACGAGATGTTGGAGTGCGGCAACGAAATGGGAATGGATACTGGTTATTATTTGTTTCTTTAAAGCGTTAAAAAAAACTTGACTCACATATGACGTACGATATCGTAACTCCTTTTGTTCCAGAGCAAATTAGAAACGTATTGTTAACCAAGGATGATGAGAAACTGGGATGCATAAACGCCTGTGTGCTCAAGAAGCTCGGCGCTGTAAGTGCCACGATTATTTCATCTTTTTTTTTCCTTGACTACTGTTTTCTAGAGAAAAAAAACCAGCAACAACGTACGAACATGTTAACAGTCAATATTTCACAAATGATATACTTGGAAACTGGTTTCAGATGGTTGACGGTAAATTGCACGAGGACAATCTTTACGACGTGTTGGAGAAGCACAAGGAAACGATCTACAACTATGACGAAGTCAAGGAGGCCATCGAGGAATGCTTCGATGAAGGTATGCTCATAAACACCAAGCTTCATTCCAAAATCAAACCAAAAAAGAAAAGAAAAAGAAAAAAGCAAAATTGCCAAAACTAACTCAATTCTCTTTTCCATTATCAGCCGAAGAAGAGGAGCTTCCCGAGTGCCAGCTCGCCCGGAAATTCGCCGTGTGCATGGACGAGCACATAAGCAGTTAAAAAAGCAAAAAGAAAAAATGAAATAATAATCTCAGGCCTGATTATTCTCGCGTGGCCGAGACGCGCCCGAGCAAGCGCTAATCATTTGTATCCGCGTGTCCGTTATGTAACGCCCAATAATAAAGTAATAATCCTAGTACACTTATACAGCAGCAATTCACGGCTTTTATTTCCTGCGCTCTCGGAAGTCTCTGCTCCCCCACTCCACCTCGTTACTGATCAAAATCGCGATTAATCTCCTTCCCCCACCACCGCTCTGCTTCTACTCATTCGGTATAGCCTCTCTCGGCGTTAACGAAAACAGATTTCGGCGCGCGCTTAACGACCATGCAATTCCCCATCCGAACGTCGCGCGATTCGCCGCGGGCAAGCTTAGCCCCTACCACCTGTGTGACTCGCCAATCATCGATCCGGAAAGCGTTTTAATCGTCCTCCCCGATCGCGCGCCAAGCGCACCCGATTATCTACGGCTTATTTGCGGACTACTGTCCCTTTTTCCCCGATATAAATGTCGTTTGCTCTTACGATTATTCGCTGGATGTTTTTTTTTTCTTTGGTAAATATCAGCTACTATATGTACACAGAAACCGCCTGCGCAGGTGTATGGAAAATTATCGGCAACGCAAAAAAAGCGGTGGGCGAACGACGTTCGAAAAAGTGAATTTTTCGGCGAATAATCAAATTCAAACAAAGCCATCGAGGCGGTGGGGGGGGGGGGGGGGCGGGGGGTGGGCAGGTAAACGGGGGGGGAAAAGTAGGAACACGCTGGATCTAATCCAGTGCGGCTCGCTCAAACAAAGCCGATCGAGCGAGAATGGGAGAGCAGTTTCATTTCGCCTCGGCACACACCCACTTTGGTCCCGTAACAAAGTTCCTCTAACCAGAGGAAAAAGAGGTGCTCGGTATATACCCCTTGGAAAAAAAGAGAGAGAGGGGGAAAAAGGAAGAAATAGCAGCGGTGCGTAGGAAGAAAAAAGCTCGGGGGTCGAGCCGGCGTGTTGTCCTTTCGAAATGAAAATCAAAAGCCCTTAATCCCCGACAAATCATCGGTAGGTTAAGGGACGAGCTGTAGCCGATCTCGCAATTAGTCCGAGCCCCCCTCCCCCTACTGCCTCTGTCTCTAGCTCCAGCACACCCTCTCCCAGCGGGTCGAAGAACGTGAGCGGTCCGGCCGCAAGCCCTTCGCAGCCCGAGCTTTTGCGGATATAACGTCAACCAATAACCCACGTGCGCGCGCGCTTTCATCCGCGAGTTGGGAATACCCGGCGGGAAGGGGCGAGAGCATATAGGGAAGGTCGCCGCGTGATTTATACCAGGGAGTGCGCGGAATCCGAACAATGTTAATTTCACCTCGCTATCCCTCCTCCCACCCACACCGTCACCTTTCCTCCGGTTACTGCTCACGGGGATTCCCCGGGCCTTTAGCCTGCAAATATACGAGGCCCCAGTGAGAGAGAGGGAAAGAGAGAGAGAGCTCCGAACCACGGAGGGCTGCGCGACGGCACGCTCTCACTGGGTATTAACCGCGGTACTGCGGTGGCTGCTGCGCCCGCTTCTTTTCCTGCCGCTCTGTCTGCTAAGCTTTGTTCTCTCTCTCTCGCTCTCGCCTCGTTACCCTGTATGGACGCGTCTTTTTTTTTTGCTTCTCTGCTCCCCGCTTTTGGGTCATTCTTTTTCTTTTTCTTCTTCATTTTATTGGTCTTATGCAAAGGGGATGAACTTTGAAGGTATACGCCTGGAATGGATTAAAATTTATAAACGCTCTGATGTATGTATATTGGAAGCTTTCGGCTTTTCACGGCGAAAAGCATAAAGGATAGAATATTTTGGCTGGCGAAAAAAAGGGGCGCCGTCAAAAGGGTTCCGCGTTACAAAGGCGCAAAAGTTTGGCTTTGTATCGCAAAATTTTAATAAACTTTGATTTCACGCACGCGCGATTTTCGCTATTAGCAAGAAGAAGAAAAATTAATAAACAAATGAAAAATTCGGGCGCGCCGACCGAGAGAGTCTAAAACGGGTCGGGAAAGGGGGACATTCGCCGGGCCGCGACGGTCGCATTATTTCCGCGATTACTCGGCCGTTTGTTTAACTTACGGCCGAGCGATTATTTTAATGAGTTTTCATTTCCGAATACGTCCGGGCCAGCAGCCAGCCCTATCCCCCCCCCCCACCTTGCCACACGCTCGCAGTTACACTCGGCAAATAGCTCCGGGGGCTCCATATTTCACGGCTGCCTGGCAATATCATCCCCTCTCCCCCCCCCCAGACCAACAGTCGGATGAGAGCGCGTTTTCCATGGCAGACGCAACTAGTGCAGGACACGCGAGATCGCATGGCCAGACTCCCCGCTTGATTTTCCATCTCCCCACTCTCTTCCAGCTCTTGTCGTAGATTGGCGTCTCGCGCGGAGATGGAGAGCCGCTGCGAGGTAATCTCGTTGTCCATCTCGTCGCGGTCGAGTGTTCTCCGTCTTCGACCCTCTCCCGAACTTTCGCTCCCCCCCCCCTTCCAGGCCCTGTTTCTTCCTGGTAATTGCACGACGAAAGCTCCCCGTCTTCTGCGCGAAACTTTATTTCAGTCCGAAAAGTGATTCGGACACGCCGAAGCTTTTCACCAGCGCGACACGAGCTTTTAGCGACGTGACGCGCGCGACTTCCGTCGCATCGTTAAATTAACGCTCGTTCCGGGCCGTTTAATAAATCAACCCCTTTCCTTCCTCTCCATTATATATGCTTTTCAAAGAGAAATATTACCTTTTCGAATTATCCCCCTCTACCTCTACCCTTTTCTCTCTCACTATCGAGCTTTCATTTTCAATTTTTCAAAAATGATCAAATTTCCCACGGCCAGAAATCCCTGCGCGCATTCAGCCTCAATCTGGGCGCGATGGAAAAATTCAATCAACTACCGAAAAAATATATTTAAATTCGCTTGCGCCCTTTTTTTTCGCTCGCGCCCGCTCTTTTATGACGTACAAACACACGCCGATATGCACCCCTTGAGCTTCTCTATGCACAAGAGAAAGATACAGCCGTGTGTGCCCTTCATTTCGTGCGCGGACACGTACACGTTGAATTTAAAAAAACAACACTGCAAGCCTCCCCCTCAACACAGAACCCCCGATAGAAAAGCTCTCTCTTTCCATCTAGTCTCTCTCTCTTGCGAAAAATTAATTTCGGCACGTTTTTCAAAAGCCCCGATCTACTCCCTTTTGATCCGTACCCCGTATTATGCATGCTTTGTCCGGCAAGCACACAGCTCGAAATTAATGGTCTCCATACTGTCAAAGAGCGAATAGCGCACAGAGAGACAATGGTCGATTTTTCAATTTCCTCGCGCTGTGCGCAAATGCCAGATATCTGCCCCCCCCCCCATGGATCGCTCCTAATCCCTCGCATCCCCTCTCACCGTTTATTCGGATATGGGCAAGTTTCGCCGGCTGTTAAACAAAAGACGCCTACGAACGAGCTGCTTCACTCGCGCAGCTCTTTCAACCCTATCTCGCTATACCTATACCTATGTACATCGAGCTAATTTAGCTAAACTCCGTAGGATCCGCGACTATTACCTTCCCCTCCCTCCCTCCCGAGATGCGAGCGTTAGGATGGAAATAGCAAGGTGCGCGCGTATAACGTACACGCCTGCACGTAGCAAGATTTAAGCTCGGCAGCTTTCGAGCGCGTAAGCCGCTTAAACCAAATGCCTCGTTGCTCTATCGACGCGAAGAGTATGCCACGCTCAAGAGAGAGAGAGAGAGATAAGTATATAGCGAGTTATTTGTTTTCACCAACTGGTGAACCTCCTATGGTCTGGCGATTAATTATTCGCATACATAGATACGTAGTCGGCTGTAGGCAGAGGTTGAGTGTACCTAAAAGCGAGACGAACGCATCAACGATTATTCCCCCTACTCTTACTCTAAAAGCGTGCAAGTTGCCCGGCTGAACCGTTAGTCCCTCTCGTGCATAACCATAAACGGTCTCAAACGGCCGAGTAAAAATCATCAGCCAAGTCACTCTCCAGCGGCACTAGGTATATACACCTCTACACGGCTCTAGTTAAAAGGAGAAGGGACGAGGGCGGCGGCGAGGGAGAAAGGGGAGGGGGGCTGGCAGGAAAAACGAGAGAATTTCACGAGCACTTCAATTACGGCTCCGCCGTCTTTTCTCCTCCTCCTGCCCTTGGCTCTTCCTGTCTCGCTGTTGCAGAGCGAGTCTGAATTGCGCCGAGAGAGAGAGAGAGAGAGAGAGAGAGAGAGAGAGAGAGAGCACATCGGCGGCAGCGTTTTCGGAATAATTTAATTAGCGAGAGTAGAGAGAAGCGGCCCGGAGAAGAGGGCCTCTCTCGCAGCAGCCCGCGCTAGTCCCGTGGGCTTAATAGCCGCCCTCGGTTTATCCCCCTCCCTCTCTCTCTCGCTCTCTTTGGCCGTATACTCGTCTCGAAGACGTCTCGCGAGTGATGGCGGATGCGCACGCGAGATATACAACGGATACTCGATTATTGCCCGATATCGGACTAACGAGAGAGCGCGCGGTTAACGAGCTAAAGTCGCCTTTTAAAGCTTTTCTCCTGCGTTGCAGAGATCGCATAGAGATCGACGATTTAATAAGGAGTATATAGGCGGATATTCCGGGAGGCGTATACACCGATGGGCTACATTTTTTTCACGGCTGACTTTTGTGCGTATATATAGGTGGGATGAGAGGCTTTTTGTGCCGCGCCGGGGGAATTTTCCTAAATACTGCATCATTTGGGTACAACCGAGTGGAACTTGAGGGTTTCCATGGTTTTGGGGATGATGGGATGCGCAGCTGAATCGAAGGATATGTGTATTTTATGTATTGAATTTTGGCTTGATAAGGATGATTTTTAGGTGGATAATTTGGGCAGGGATGAAAATGAATGAGTGTTTTTCTTTCGGGGAAAGTCTCGAAAAAGTGTTGTTGGAACAACGATAAATATATTTACGACGAAAACGATAAGAAGGCGAAGGATTAATAAAAGAAAGGGGGTGTGGGCCGAAAAGAAAAGATACAGTTTCAAAAGATTCAATTGCACGCAGTTTCGAAAGTAAAACAGAACACACACAAAGATACAGGGAGCGGGCCACTCGGACGAAAAATCTTGACGAACTTTCAATTTCACAGAAACTTCGCCGGCCGGCAAACGAAAGAGAAGCAAGAGAGGCCGAAAGTTTAGCCCAACTCGCTCGAAAAGGGATTACATTTGCAATTCGACTTTTGATCCAGAATCCTCGGCCGTTCAAATGGAAAAGTACAGCCGGGCAAACCTTTGGACCTCGAAAACTCAGTTAAAGAGCCGTGGAGAAGAGAGAGAAAAAACTACATAAGGAAGCAAAAAAAAAAGAGAGAAATAGAAAAGAGAGCAAGGGTACGCGGCAAAACGTGGACAAGCGTTGAACCTCGGACCTTGGACCCTCCTCTCCTCTCCTCCTCAAATGTAAATGGCAATTCTCGAAGTTTCGCTGCACGACAGAGACACGAATCTCTCTCTCTCTCTCCCGGAAAAAACACGAGAGGGTCGTTGGTGCGTGGTGGCGGGGGTGAAAAAAGGTTTAAACTTTTAATTAAAAAGTAAGCGCGCGCGCGGGCTTTTCCAACGAGAGAGAGAGAGAGAGAGAGAGAGAGAGAGAGAGAGAGAGAGAGAGAGAGAGAGAGAGAGAGAGAGAGAGAGAGAGAGCATTGGGGATCGTCCGTCTTTAACCCAACTCTCTACTTCTCCTCCTGACCCCCCGAAGGCTTTATTATTCGAGTGAAATCGATGCGGTTATATTCAACGCGGCCCATCTCCTTTCGCCGGCCTCGCCCTTTGGAAAACTTGCGATTTTCTTGCGGGGGAGCTTGTACACCGGGAGAGAGTTTCGCCAACTTACATTGTGCGGCTTAGACGACGATTGTGCGCGCGTATGAATACGCTAGCGCGTATAACGAGCTTCAATTGTCGTGGGATTGGACTTTTTTAACGAGCTACCGACTTTTTTCCCCCTTTTCCCTCTTTTTTTTTATTTTCCTGCGTTTACAAAAGCTTCGAGGCTTGTGTGTATAAATATTGAAAATAAAAAAAAAATCCGAGAGTTGGCCGAATTGTGTTTTCATAGTAGGCGCACAGAGACCACCATAAAGGCCAAACGACCTCTTGCCTTACGCGCAATTAAATGTTGAACGACTTGGTCTACCCTTGTGTTATCACTATGCCGTTGAACGACCCCTTGATAAAAATGTTTAAACTCCCGTATTTGAAAAATAAATCAAAAAAGACGTCATACATCTGCGAAGTAGACGATTCGAACAATACACGCCCGTCGCTCGTAGCCCATCCTCGTCACCTGCTCTAATCTCACACAAAACAGCGTCGTCACCGCGAATAGAGAGAGAGATTAATCCCGGCGCGCTCTTTCTCATCAATGCCGTCTTGATTAATCGCAGCCTCGACGTTCTCGCCTTAAAATACAAGAGGCCCCATCCTCCCAGCCGTCTCGTATGAATAATTTCGCTGGATTCTCATCCTTTTCTCGCTCTCTTCCGACGTCGCGTACAGTCGCAGTCGTCGTCGCGCGAATAATTCACGCGCGACACGCGCCTTCCAATCTTCCACCCTCGCCACTCCCCCCCCCCCTTTTATCCTTCGCTCGCGCGTCTTTTTTCCCGTTATCGGGGCTTCACGTGTCGCTGCGTTTCCCTTCGCCTGAATTTTTGAAATGTGAGCCTCCCTTTATCACACCCTCCCCCTCTATCTTCCTCCGACGTCTTGCACGCAGCCTTATACTACGTATAACGCGTAAGCGACATGATCATTTTGGGGGGGATTCCTTTTTTTTTCGGCCACTGGGTAAGGCAAGTGGAAGGAAATAAAGCAGCTT
This sequence comes from Anagyrus pseudococci, assembly GCA_030522585.1. Classification (NCBI taxonomy): domain Eukaryota; kingdom Metazoa; phylum Arthropoda; class Insecta; order Hymenoptera; family Encyrtidae; genus Anagyrus; species Anagyrus pseudococci. Next base: position 19,548 of record JAPYYQ010000221.1, read on the forward strand.
AATATCCGCGGCGGCGAAATTCCATTCAACTTTGGCGCGATAACCGTTATACATCCCCGGCCGCAGGCCGTCCGCTAAAGTCATATCCCAGCTGTTGCCCTTGCTCTCTTTCTCTATGTACGAGGAAGATCGGAAAAATTAATTAATCCCCTACTTGCCGGTAGCGGAGGAGGAAGCCCCTACTCGTGGTCGCGGCGCTATTGTGAATGCACAATAAGCCGCGCGCAATAATTCACGTATGCCAACGCGCGATATGGAAAACTTTTCCCTCCCTCATGGAAAAAGTTGACTTTTCCGCGATCCTCGGCCGCACGCGATCGAGCTCTTCCTCCTCTCCAGTTTGCCGTAGACATAACGAATCGTTTCTCATTTTTCACGTTGGAAAAAGCGTGATTAAACGACAAATTGATTCGCCAATTACAAGGAGAGAGAGAGAGAGAGAGAGAGAAAGAGAGACGGACCCTAGAGATATATATTCGTTTCTCCTTACGTTACATTATGAGTCCCGGCACATGAAGCCGGGGCCAACTGCCGCCGCTCCCCCGCTACACTGACTCTGCCCGTATAAGACTGACTAATGCGGAACGTGCCTTGGCTTTTTTATAACCTACCTTCCACCCCCACCTCCCCGTCTGCGTCCCCTGTACCATTGCTTCGTCGATTAATTCTGTTTTTCCGAATTCCGAGGTTTTCTTCCTGCTTTTTCCACCGGCTATAAGGAATATTTTTCTTTTTCTCCCCCGTTTCCCCTCTCTCTCATACGTATATACTACAGTTGCGGGGGCAAAACGTGTTTTTTATGATGGGCTTTCGGGTAGGGCGACCTAAGCGCGACTGTGCGTAATCGAACGTTCGCTGTCGCTGCTCTTTTTACGACACAGTTAATATTCCTGTTAATTTCGTAATGCGACTCGTTTCGACAAGGCGCGAAAGCTTGAAATTCGAATTAATTTTAACGGCCGAGAAAAATGTTCTTTAACGTTGATTAAACGCGCAGTAGGCACGTGCACAAAGTTAACGAGCCCCTCGTAAAATCCAGCCCTGCCAATCGGATGCCTTTTAATCAACTGTATATATACGTAACTCCGAAATGAAAATCTTAAAAATCACAAATCGCCATTTACCGTAGCCCCGATACAGTCGCAAAACATCCGCCAATAGAGAGACGAAACTCGCGACCGAGAGGGAGGGTGGAGTATCGAGGGGGTGAAATTTCAAAGTTTCATCCTTGGCGAATCAATGGTTGGGCTGCTTCCTCAACGGAGCCTCGGGCCATCCGTAGTGCTTCTCCAACTTCTGTTTCGAGTGGCTCGACGCCTCTCTTGCCCAGCGCTTAAAATCTTCCTCCAAACGTCTCTCGATCTTCGAGGCTTAAATAGCTACGAGCAGCTCTCGGCACGCGCCTCGAGGGTAAAGCAGCGTCTTGGATGCCTCTCTCTCTCTCTCTCGTTCCACTCCTGACTACCGGTTAATTGGACCTGGCGGACGCTTTTTCGAGCACAACCTTCCCCCGACGTAAGACGCTTGCTTCTCTCGCGCGTCGTCTCGTGCCATTGATTTATTGGACCGAGGGCTTGTCTCTCTCTCTCTCTCTCTCTCTCTCTCTGGCTGCACGCGATGCGGGGTCTAATGCTTGATGTTTTGTCCTCGCTGACGTAACCGTACTCGGCGTTTATAAAATATACGGATACCGCTATATACGTTTTATCGTCTGGAGATTATACTCCTCCTTCTTTTTCTTTGTTTTCGAACTTGGTTTTAGATTTCGTCCTTAATTCTTCGTTTCTCGCTATGGAATAATTAGAAACGAGTGAATAAGTACGAGGTTTCGTTTTTAAATTTATACCGCTTGTTAGTATGAAAACAAAAAAAAAAGAAGAGATATAAAAGTCAGGGCTCGTTTCTAATCGCTTATGCAATCAATAAAACCGCAAGCAGCCTATATCCCCATAGCCCAACGGAATGAACGCGGTGAGAGAGACGAGACGAGTAGAGCGAAAGGATTTTGCAATTCCAAGTAACAGCGAACGTTAAATATATATATTTATATATCCTCGTCTTCCCGAACAACACCTTTCCCCGCAAGCGCCAGCAGCGCCGGCAACGACTTCGTAATTAAGAAGCGAAACACGACGGCCGCCAAAAAGAGCAAAACTTGAGCCAAGCGCGCCCAAATGCAAATGCAAGTCCGCCCCCCCCCCCCAATCTCAGCCCCAAAAGAGTGCCTTTCGGTGTTAGCGAGGACTTTATGAAGAAAACGCGAGCGGAGAATCAATCAGACTGCTGGCCGCGCTCCAGCCACGAGAGAGAGAGAGAGAGAGCTCAGCTTGTCCTTTTAATTCCGCGCTCTCGCCTTCTCGTACATTACGCCCCTCCTCCACCCCTAAACTTCGAAACCCCGAGACGAAGCGTTCTTAGATCTCGAGATCGCAGATAGCCCACGATTTTCTATTTGGCATCAACCTCCCCCGCTGCTTAACGCTGGAAAACTAATTTTCAAAAAGCCCACCAGAGCCGCAGGAGAGTAGCCGCAATGATCCACAGCTCTCGTAAAGCCGTTATATATGTGCGCCTCCCGGGGGAGCTGATATTGCCGCGGCCCGGGCTATTATATAGACAGCCGCTATCATGGAGCTTTCTTTTTATACCCACGGCTAGACGTGTGGCCGGTGTTTACGAGCGCGCTTGTTATGTACACCCACCCCGAAAATAATCGACTGCTCTCTCGGCCGACGCGTTAAAGCTCGACGCGCTCGTTTCGACGCTCTCTGTGTGTGTACCGCGTAGTACTTGCGATATCAAGGGTATGCAGGCTCGATTCAGCCAGTCGGACTTTTGATATGCAGTCTTAATTGCAATTAACGGAAGAAACTCGGAATACTTTAACGTTCTCGTTATACCAACACATATGCATATGCAGAAATATCGAGGGTGCGTTTAGTACAGGTGCTCTGCGCTCTCGACGCAGAGAAGCCAGCTTTAATTTGTACAACGACGTCGGGGCGAGGGTTGCCAGAGAGAGAGAGAGAGAGAGAGTGCGTATACTGAAAATTTTCGCGCTTATTTTACGGTCAGCCGTAATCGACGGTAACTGCGCGGTTCTCTCTCGAGCAAATTATCGTTGGCGAGTTTGGGCAAAATTATGCCCTTGCTAGTGACACCCTCACCCCACCCTCTAGACGCTTGCACAGTCTCGTTTATGGCACTCGGCTGTTTATTAGCCGTCGTTATACGGTCCGGCGCTGTGAAAGTGTCGCTATATGCGAGCAGCAGCAAGAAAGTTCAAGGTAGTTGGCAGTGTATAAAGGGATGCTTTGCATTTTGCCAAGTTTTCCTTCCTTGTTTCTTTTTTCTGTTTTTACCCTCGCGCTTGGTTTGCGGATGGAGACCTTTTGCTTGTGCACTTGGAAATTAATTAAGCGAGCGCTGTTGAGAAAGTAGGGGGTAGGGGAGGATAATTGAGCAAGTCAAGTTTCTTGGATGAGACGTTGGGGATTTTAGGGATGGATAGGTGTGTGCGTGGGTTGTGTCGAGAGGGGAGGAGGGTGAGGTACAAGGAGAGGATTGGTGGGGGATGACCGGATGATGCTGCGGATTTTAGACGAGAGGCTAAAGTTTTGGGCTGGTTCACGGGATCGTTTCATACCGGAGAGCGAGGAAGGTTGCATACCTGCTAGGCGTGCGTTACGGAACCTCCGGACGTGCGCACCTGGTGTTGTTTCAATATCGTTTGCAGAGGTAAAACGAGCTATGATACTGATATTATTAATTGATCACCGAATCAAATGATATTTATTCGATAAGGGGGATTAGCAATTTTGGAGAATAAAAATAAATCAACGCGTAATCCCGAATAATTCAATAATACGATCGACATAGCTTTAAGAAAAAAAAAGATAAGAGGAGAAAAAAAAAAGGAAGTCAAGGGGGTAAAATAAGATTCGTTGCGCGCGCGCGCGCGCCCGCGCGTCATTCGCAATTCTCCCGATAATTTATTCAGCGCAATCACATTTTCCTTATAGCGTAAACTTCTTTTTCTCAAGGCTGCAACTACTTTGCCGGCACTTTGTCGCTCGTCGCCAAGATACCGTGCAGCATAAAAGCTAAAGCGCTTTTCAGAAGCAATAAACGCGAGAGCCACCCCCAACCCCCATCCCCCTCTCTCTCTCTCTCTCTCTCTCTCTCTCTCTTTCACTCCCCGAAAGACTCGCTTTTTTCCTAAGTGCTCCTTGCATTCCACTTTCGCAATAAAGAAAACTTTTCACCCAAGACCAACGCCTCTCTCTCTCTCTCTCTCTCTTCATACCATAAAATATGATTACTCGTCATCATCACCTCCCCCTTCCCCCCACAGAGACACAAAAGTCTCTTGTGACAAAACTCCTGGTAAATACAAATTAAGATGAAATAAAAGAAAAAAAAATAAACAATGCAACACTCGTCTTTAGCATCTCTCCCCGTTATGCAGTATCGCTCCCTTTCACTCTTTCAAAGATCATCCCATTAGTCACGTACAATATCCCTCGCGTCTCCTTAAGCTCAGGCGCGTCTCTCTCACTGTTGCCTCGAAGCGACGATCGCGATTGCCTGCGTGTAAAAGCCCCCGTCTCTTTACCTCCCCCCTTCCCCTATAACATTTTCCCTCTATAACATCCCTACCAGGACCGCCCAAGTATATAGTCGTGGGCCGCGAGGCGATTGAGTTACGTAGTAACGAGGTTACCGTCTTCTCCCACCAACACAAGGCCCGAATTTCTCTCTTGCTCCTCCCCCCCACCATAGCCGCCGCGATTTAGCCGCGAAAAAGGGAAAGCCTCTCTCCCCTTGGCATTAATTACCATCGCCTTTGTCGCCTATACCCGGTAGTCAAATGCGATTTATCCATTGTCATTCAGTCGCCTAGTCGCTTTGATCAAAGTCCGGCTAATTTGAATATACCGGACCCTTTTCGGACCCTCGGCCTCTCTGTTCTATCGCTCGGCAGGCGAGCCTTTGGAAGGGCGGCAATGGAAAAAAAAACGCGCGACCAAACAAATTGGCTTGTCCGGAAATTGAAATGCTTACACGACGAATCCAGCGTAATACAGAGGAATAAACGCGATTTTTTGGAGTTTTACCAGTCTTGGAGAAAATAGCGAAAAAAAAAAGAAGAACAGCACTCGTATACACGGGCGAATGACAAATGGAAGGGAAAAGCTGGGCGTACGCGAAGAGCAGTGACCGAGAGCTGCATCGCGATGAGGCGCACGCGTGCAATCATATGCTCGTCAGACACGGCGCACAATGGACACAGAGTCGAAACCGAAGGCTCCTCTCGCCCGGCCAATCCATCATCCGCACACGCCCTTCTTTTTTTTTTGTGCGACTACTCTCTTTCACGATGCCTCGTTGATTTTTTTCTCCGAAAAAAAGCCGCATTTCCCGTCGTCTGCGGAATATAGCCGGGCGAGATCGACGCGTAATTCGAAAATGATTTTTCCGATACGTCTCGCGAATGGAAAGCTCGACGATGGATCTCGATATGTGCCGCGGAGACTTGTCCGATCATCACCACCCGACGACGGACAGGTGGTTTTGACGTTTTGTAACGAGATAAGCCAGACGTCCTGTCATTCTCTTTACGTCGCTTATTGCGCTGGAATTTGCTATTTTGTGTTTGTTAAAAAAAAACATGTTTATAAGAATTAAAGATAAAAGTTACTGAATTTGCATGAAAATTTATTAAATTGACATGTAGTCTCTGTACTTGTGTGTTTCATGATGAACAATAAACAAATAGATTGTTGGACAGTAAAAGACGCAAAACCGAAAACAATTTTATTGCTCAATTTGCTCTAAACGTGAAAATAATAAATTATTACCAATTTCATAGATATCGTTCAGTAATTTTTATAAAATAAAACAATAGTTATCATTTGACTTTTTCTCCAAAAGGTTTATTCACATTAAACCGAAGTTTCTCCAAATCATACCAAACAAAAAACTGTGGTGTACATATATATATATCTCGATAGCCAAGAGAGTCATTTACGCCGTGTCGGAAGGGGATAAAAGCGTCGAAAGCAGGCCCGTCCACAAATCATCGGCCCCTTAATCCCCGCACGGCCCTCTAGTCTCTCTCAGCATGAAGTCTAAGCGGGAAAGCCAAGAGAGTATCGCAAAAGAGAGCAGCAGCATCCCCTCGGCGTGTATACGCCGGGCCGAGGAATCGAAAACGACCGTTGGGCTTATGCAAAACGACCGCCCCCCGTCCTCGTGAGCGTGTATTACACAAAGCCACGAGGGCCAAACTTCCCGAAAGGTGTCGAACGCAAAGTTCGCGCATCTTGTTATCAGGCCGAGGGTCCAGGGGAGGGAAGAAGGACCACGGGCTGATATATAAAGTGCGCTTCGGAGCCTTGACTTGTAAATCGTTCTGGTGAGAGGAGGCCCCGGCGTTAAGGAGACTGCTTGTGTCTTGGGATGTGTTCTCGACTATGGAGAAGCTGTGGCTTTAAGGGATACTCTCGGCTGTATCGGAAATGCTTATATTAACGCTGCTTTGCCTTTGAATTGATGAGAGCGTGTTTTGAGAGCGGTTGGGTTGAGCGACAGACTTTCTCTTTATGTACCTTTTTTTGCTTTGGGTGTTTGGATTGTGTAGAGATTGAAATAGATCGTTGGGGAGTCGATGAAACTGGTGTGTATGCTTGTTTAATAAGTCAGGGTCAAAAATGAAAATAAAAAAACGAATTGGTGAGAAGAGGAAACCGGAAGTTCGAAATTAAGAGAATACAATTATTTTCACGCGAAAGAGTAATTATTGTAATACATAAACGAGGATCCGCTTCGCTTGTCGGTATAATGCCATAGAGTTTGATTTTTTTCAAAATGCGCGATGAGTAAGCTGGAGTAACTTACATAACAATGTGTCATTGAGTATCGCACTGTCTCAGTATCAGGTGAGCTACGGTGTAGCTTACAAGTTCACTGTTTTTTCACTTCAACATGAGGCACTGGGGTTTTTTGCTGTGCATTTTTTTTACATTTGTAAGTGAAATACTTTTGATTCAAAGTTTCTTCTTGAAATATTGCAGTTTATTTAAAAAGGACATAATTTCTTTCATTTTTCAGTATTACTCTGAATGCGAATCGAACTATCTCGAAGACTGTCTAAAAGAAACCGGAGCGGCAAAAAGTTTGTTTCTAAATAATTTAAAAACGTTTCTTTAAACATTGTTGTACAATAATGCAAAACTTGTAAATTTATTATGCAGATAAGTCGGAGATTAATATGAATGATCCACAACTCAAGTGTTTCGATACGTGCGTTTATAGAAAAAAGGGATTGGTGAGTAAGTTACAAGATTATTAAGATACTCGAGAATAAATAACACATGATAATTTCCGTATTGTCAGCTTAAAAATGGAAAAATAGACACCAATACGCAATTTGATGCGTTGAAGAAAAGTTATGCTGGAACTTTGTCTACGTTAAAGGATCACGTGCAGCATTGTGCTTCTATAGGTATATTGACTCAGATTTTTTTAAATCTATTTTAATATTTGTTTTTATCAAAATAGAATCAAATCCTAATTCTATTTTTTTTCAGCGAATGACAAAAAAGACGAATGTGAAGTTGTTAATACGATGAAAAAGTGCATTTCCGAAAAAGTTAAGGTTTAAGAATGACAATACACCTTTCTATTATGCGTGTTGTGATAAGTCGGCGTAAATAATAATTTTTATGAAATACAATACTCCATCTCTAATGAAGATTTACTCGTAAGAGCGTGAAAATCGTTCTGTACTTTTTTAAATGTAATACTAATCTCATTGACATAATAATTCAGATAAAATGCCTTAAGGTACCAATGATGCTACATTATTGAATGCATGTGACATGTTATTATTTATACTGCTAAAAATAAACTTTTATTATTTTCTAATGACATTGTATAAATAAAAAATTTATTTTATTGAATAGTCACTACCTTACAAAATTTAATGCAAAAAAGGTGTAATAAATCAGGTGACAAATAATAGTTTGACCTATTTTCCTACAACAATTGCTATTATTGGATTCCGGCATAAGAAAAAAGAAACCAAAGTTTCACGAAAGATTTAATAACTTTAAGAAAAGCTCGAACAAATATATATAAATCCAGAGGAGGAAGTAAACGTGGGTCGCTGAGAGAAGGCGAGGGCCTACGTCGAAGGCAATCGATGATTTGTAGGCTCAAGCCGTGCAAGAAGAATTGCTTCTGTTCGTGAAGCCTTGGCTCCAACGGAGCGACGAATCAATGTGACGGAATTGCAAGATATACACGCTTATGTGTATCGTTTAGAATGATGTAAGCCTGTTATTGTTTTTATCGATTCAATTTCGTGAACTCTTATGAGACGCATTAGTTTTATTAATACGTAGTGTTATGTTCAATTTGTACGTTATAAAAAAAAAAAGGATAGATTAAGAGTAATGCGGAGTATGTTTGGAAACAAAAATATTTCTAAAATTTAAGATAATAAAAACATAAGGAGACTATTGTTACCTTTTATTATCCCACAAAGATGTTATAAACTTAATAAACGCTTAAGAATTGAGATTAATAAAATCGACCTTACATTTGTCAGTGTTAATGTTGTTTATCAGGTACTCTGTAAAAATATTTTAAACTTTTACCGGGAATATTGTTACATAAAATGAAAACAGGAATGATATTAATTGTTACTCTTGCAACCTAACATTATTACATCATTCAAAAGCAGCAAGGAAAATAATAAAAAAGCGAGCGAAGCATGCGATCTTTTTATTCAGAAGTTGTGCAGAAACAAAGATGATAAATTTGTCAGTTTAGTTTTTTTTTGCATCGAACAATTATGATTGTTTACATAACAGGAAATAATTCAATTCTATGCCAACGGAAAATAATTACCTGGCCGATTTTATCAAAATCCTATATAAAGATGATCCAGAGAATGAAATTTTTTAATGTTCCAAGTGACTTATCAAGCCTGCAACACCTTGTACACTTCTTAAAATGAAGACCATTTTTATAACACTTTGTATATTTGCTGTGATAGTAAGTACAATAAGTTTAACTTAAGAGTGCGCGTAAATCTTTAATATAAAATGAAAAAATTGTATGATTCTCGTAAATTTTAGATAAGTTAAATTATCGAGTGAAATTATAAATTGGTAATTTGTTTTATTTTCAAGGCTTGCATTCATGCTGATGATTCTTCAGACGATACCAAAAGTTTTGAGGATTGCTTAGCAGAAAATGGCATAAAACAAGGTAATTGAGCTGCATTACTTTCCATTGATTCTCTTATCTAATTAAACAATTCGTGAAAAGAAAAATTAATATTTTAATTGATTTGTCATTGCTCAAAGAGGAAATTGAGAAATTGAAGGAGCGCAAGGATCCCAAGTTGAAATGCATCATGGCTTGTGTTCTCGAAAAAGAAGGCGTGGTATGTACGGAAACGAATTTTACTTTTTTAAGCGGAAGGGCGATAATTTTAATGATTAGGACTGTGCAAAAAGAAAATCAAATTCATCAAGCTTAACATTAATTGTGTTTCAGTTGGAAAACGGACAAATTGATTCCGAGGCAATGAAAGAAAGCATGACTTCTGAGATACCAGATCTTGATACTAAAACAGCGTCCGAACTTGTCGACAAGTGTATGAATCAAAGTAAGAATACTTTTATATTGTTTGTTATGAAACGCGGGTGCATAAAGTAAAATATAAATAGAGATTATTTAAGAATTGACATTTTAATAAACCATAATTCATATTTTCAGTTAAAGATGTCAAGGAGCTGTGCGACAAAGCTAATGTTTTTTCAATTTGCTTGAAGGAAGGCCTGGACAAACTTAACATCAAGTTTCGCAAATGAATTTTTGTTTTAGACAATTGTTTATGTAAGCTGGTATTGAATTAATAAAAAATCACTGTTACTTTGAAAATCTTCAAAGAATTTTTTTTTTTTTTTGGACATAAGTGATAAAAATTTTAGGTTTGAAAAATTAATATTAAATTTTCACCGTCAAGAAATAAGTTTCTCATTTTATTTATAGTTTGTCAATTGCAATTTTTAATCATAATTTGTCTATCGTTATGATTTCAATAGCAAATTCGTGACTACATTTCAGTTTTTTGAAGTTTCTTATTTTCTACTATCTTTTTCGCAGCATCTAAAATTTCTGCTGACAAATTAAGGTCATCGTTTGCTTTTTGAGCTTCATCTTTTAACCAACTGTGAAGAGTATCTCGATGCAAATATAATGTCGCGTTAATCTCGCTCCATGCATCCAGTTTGGTATTCATTAATTCTCCATATTTTTTTAAATCGGGATCCTTTATTAAAAGAAATGATTAAGGCTGAATTCAATTTATAGCAGAGATAAACATAGATATAAGTTCTACGTACTTGCAATAACACATCCCTAATTTTTTTTAATTTTCCTCCAAGAGATTTTATTTTTGGTTCATTCTTTGCGATCAATTGGTCGATTACATTTAAACTTCCGGTAATAAATTCCGTACAGAATCTAATAAAGTAAAGAGCTTTTCCTTTTTGAACGTCTTTTTCTAATTCCGTCACTATGCTCTGTAGCCCATCTTTTGAAGTGTATTGATCAGCTTGAATGTTATACTTCAACAATAATTAAATTTTAGTAAGAGAAAAAATAGGCAAATATAGGTTTAAAAGTTTTTAAAAACAAATAATTTATTCAAAAAATATTTCGTATTAAAACTTTTATTATTATAATTTACCGTATTATAAAAAACTCCAAATAAAATAAAGACCAAAAGTTTCGAAAACATTGTGAAACGATGTATTTACTTGGCTAAACTCAGTAGCACTGAAAATCATGTTGTTTTTTTCACTTAAGAGCTATTGCCAATAGTTTAACGATTCTTTTATCTTAAACAATAAATATTTTTCGCCTCTATGCGTATCTTTTTCAAAATATTTGTAGATAAGCGTGATCAGTAAATTGAAAAATGCTTCAAAATGTGCTTTGTAACATTTATTGTAAGCTCTACAACTTGATAAAGAAATAAAATGTTTTTGATTTGTCAATAAAGTTGAAGTTATTTAAAAAAAATTTCCCTTGATTTACATTATTGTTTTACTCTCGGTAAAAAAAAAAATTATACATTGAATGTTTGCTGAAGTCGAACGTTTTCATTTGAAATCCGGGTAAATTCCATCGACGAACAAGAACAATCGTCCGTTCAACATGAAAACACGTGTTTCCGACTATTTTACGTAAAAAGCACCGAGAGAAGCCGGAACGAGCGGAATATATTTTACACGTAAAATATTGATATTATCTAAAACGACTGTATTACCATGACCAATCACTTTTCTCAAAGAGCAACATGGACATGTCGGACAATGGAAACACTGTGGGCGACAACAAAGTCGCTGTGCTCAATTATTTTTTCAAAGCCTATAAAATATTGCACACCGGCTGTGGGTCTGAGTTACGAAAACGTTGAAACTAAAAAATTCAGTCACCCACCAAAGCATTTCCAGCATGAAGCTCCAGCTTTTTATCTTCTGCCTTTTTGCCGCTTTGGTAAATTAACAATAGTAAAATATTGTTTTTCTTAGAAACTCAATTAGCGTAAAAATATATTCTACAGAGTACGTAAATTAATTAACTTACAACAGGACCATTTGAATTTTTGTTTTTATATTATCTCGGGCAACTACTTTAGATATACCATAATGACTATGTAATTGATATTATGCTAACTTTCATTATGCCAGGCTTACGGATACCACCACCACCACCATCACCACCACCATCATCATCACCCTACGTTTTATCATCTTTTTAGAAACAGCTTTGAGCAGTGTTTCAACGACAGCCGCATTAACGAAGGTACTTACCTTTTTATATGAGACTTTTACGCGTCAAATTTCTATTTTTGGATACAAATTTAATTAATTCATTAATTAAACAGAGGAGTATGCACAATGGAGACATAGTCGCAACCCCCAAGCTCATTGTATTACAGCTTGCGCTTTGGGAGTTGAACAAATCGTAAGTAACAAAATTGAGCGATTCGTTATTTTTGTAAAAGCTTTCAATCTTTGATTATACTTCAAAACCACATAGTACCTATAGTACGAAATTTTAAAATATAGAAAAACAAAATTGAACTCAGGAAATAAAACTTTTTTTTATGACGCCTGTAGATGAAGCCAGACGGACAGATCGATTGTGCTCAGGTGGTAAAGAAAATCAAAGGCCCCATATTCGGTGAATTCGATTCGGAAAGTGTAGCCGAAGTAATACACACCTGCGTAACCATAGGTAACTTAATCTTTACGCATATTTACTGTCACGATTTTTTACGAAGTTCGGTGTTTAACTTTAAAAATTGCTCGGAACATCTATATATTTATTTATTTATTTAACGGATTATCAATTATTTCGTTTAGAAAAAAGCGTGGAAGACAAGTGTGAAAAGGCACGCGTTTTTGCTAAATGCATTCATCGTGGATATCATAGTCTGGAAAAGGAACACAATGCGATCATGCAGGAGAAGAATATGAAGAAGGACGATGGACAACAGCAACAACAGCAATTATAAATATTCACACATGAGAATTTGAAAAAACAATTTTTCTTTTTTAATAATCTCAATGAAATTTTCTATGCACCATGATAAAATTATTTTTCCTTTTGTTTAAAAATAATAATAAAGATAGTTATACACAATAAAAAAACTCTTTCCACTTGTTTCTTTATTTAATTGCTCCACTATCTTAGATTTTTATTTATGTAAAAAACCATCATAATGAATAAAATTAAATTTCTCAAATCTCGCGTGATTCATGTAGATATTATTAACATTGTGGTATCAAAAGTAGCACATATAACAAAAAGAAGACAAAATATATATAAAAATAATACAACTACTTTTACTTCAATATATATCTCTCTGGTATCTGGAATTAAATTCAAGAAAGCTAAATAAATAATGTAAATTGTACAATAAATTGTGTTTTTATCAAACACATTGATATCGTTAATTAAATTGATTAAAAAAATGATTGAAATCATAAATTTCCATTAGCGTAAATTTTTTTTATAAACGTCAATCTAAACTTGTATGTAACAAAGTTTCTCGGATGTTTAGCAATGTGTTTCCTTTATCTTTAGATAAAATAATTATGTAAATATACATAAAACTGCATCAACATATTAAAAAATACTTTGAACATTATTTTTAACTAGTCAAGCCCTTGTAGTATTCCGAAATTAGCGAAGAGAAAAACATGGACATCGTTGAAATTTTTTTCTATACAAGCATAATATTATGTTTGACTTGTTTTTCGTTACATATACGCCCTGTGTATTACCTGTTAACATGTTTTTCAATAACAACCAACAATGTAAAACCCACAACAAGACCGGATTTAAAAGTCAAAAAAATTTCAACTGAAATGTCATTCCAACTGAGTTTACTCAGAGCTTAGCTGTCATTGTCGTGTGCATTTTTGTTTTGTTTTTTCATCAAAACATGAGTATACTTTTGTATATATTTTTCTTAGGATTGATACTGCCTAGACGCAGATATTGTTAGATATATTATTGGCGGCTAAAGACTAACGAAGGAAAAATGAAAATTTCAATTTTCCTTTTTATCTTAATGGTAAGTGAATCCTAAATACATAATTTCATAAGACTTAACTTAACAACGAAGTAAAGTTCTTAACATTTCTAAGATAAATTTCTGTGTCCAGGTTCACCTGAACAACGTTAACAGTTCAGAATTCAAAATGTGTTTAAAAGAGCACAACATATCAAACGGCAAGCAAAAACCTTGCATTTATCATCATTTTAAAAACATTGCACTAACTCCAATCATTTTTCAGAGGAATATCTAAATCTAAAAAAAATCGAAGATATGAGAGTCGGTTGCATCTTGGCTTGCATAATGACAAAGAAAAGGATGGTAAGTAAAATCCTATACAAAATCTAATTGACCCACTGGATACATTAACAGGACCTGTTTAAAGATGAAAGGCAACGTCCTAGTCCCCGAGGAAATGAAAAAGCACAAGTACATAGCAAAAAAGTACAAGATCAGCATGAGGGATTTCGAAAAATTAGTGGACGGATGCACGTACGAAGGTAAGCCTCGCTCAACACTACGTTCCAGCTTTTCTCTCATGAATACGAATATCTATTAAGCACATCATATTTCAGCGATGATTAAATCCGAAAAATGCGAGCGAGCTTTACAAATAAACGTGTGCCTTAAGAGAAACCTGATGGAGTTAAGTCCCCAGTCAACGACTTCGACGGGTGGCTTTACTTCGGAGCCGCAGGGAGAGGTAATTGGAGGTATCACAGAGATCGACGAAAGTCCTAAGGGTGATGGCGTCGAATAGGAGATCGAAGGACGAGTTTGGAGCGAGCGCGGAATAAGTCATGTTATCGTGTCGATCTATCGTCGACATTCGCGTAATTATGACCTGCCTTCTCGCGTGTATGCGAATCGATTGTGTACCGATTCTCCAGAAATAAAACAATATCTTCAATTCAAACCAAAAAAAAAAGAAAGAAAATTGTATATCTCAGAGGCTAAGAGCGCATCGATTTTTCCCGGCAATGCAGTCGCAGCGGCATTAGGTACATAAGGGTCGGAATGCTCGGGTTTCCATCCATCGACATCCCCGAGTCTAATTAAACATGCGTATCAAGTTCCCTCCTTGCCCGTCCCCAGGCCCATAAGTCTTAGGCTAATAATGGCCCCGTGATTCAGCCAGTCCACCCTACATAAGCACGTATCTCCGATCCCTTATATCTCGCTGGCGCAAACCTCCTCCCCCACGTCCAACAATTCCAGCGTACACAGGCACACATATCAGCAAGAGTTTCAAAAAATTTTCCAATAATGAAGGAGTTTCGAACGATCCTCCCTTGGAGCAGGCACCTAAGAGAGACAATTTATACGCAGCCGATAAATTCTATTCGCTTTCATTAACGGCTACAAGGGTGGTAGAGACGAGAGAGAGAGAGAGAGGGAAAAAAAGAAGAGGGAGCCAGTAAGGATTTAGCGAAATGTCGAGGGAGGGTATCGATTGCATTTTGTCTTTCTCGGGAAATGTGGTAGGGGGGCTGAAGCGTAATCAAGAGAGAGAGAGAGGATGGCAGGTCGAGGTCCAGCACGTGCTCGTTCGACTTCCGCCGGCGCACAGCCGGAGCCGCATGCGGAACGGATTTAACGAAGTTATGATGAATCGCGTCGATCGCTCTCTTAGCCCCGGCGATCGCACCGGTAATTGGAGCTACAGACGCAACACACAACAAGCGAGGGAGGCCCTTTGTCCGAAGCGCTCGGGTGAGGGATTAAGCTTGCGCGCGTAACAGCGGGTGCGTAGGTTGAAAATTAAAAATTACATCGATGCGCCGGTGTGCTTGCGGCAGGAGTATTTTGTAAATGTATACGCGCGGGAAATTTAGCGGCTGCGCGCCTATATTAAATGCGAACGGAGGCCAAGTTCAATAAGCGGCCAAAGAGGGAATAACCGTTGCGGCCTCTCTTTCCCCGGCCCCTTTGGTGATTTAAGAATATTCTATATAAGCGCTGTAATTAAACATCATAAATCTCGATGATTATTCGAGCGGAAGCTCGAGCGGGAGCGTCTGTTGCGCTGTAGGCATAACACGTATTAGAGAAGGAATGAGGTATGGGGAGCAGAGAGAGGGAGATGATCTGCATTTTAACGATAAACCTCAAACTGTTTTACATTTATGTAAATACACAAGCCCTGATTGCGTTTGTTTTGTGTAAAAAAAAGGCTAGGCGTTTTTTCCTTTTTAATTACAAATATTCATATTAATGTTTCGTTAAAATTCTTTATCGAATTTATTTTCTGTCGATTGCGTCGAGGTTCGACGAAAATTTCTGCTTTGTTTACGCACAAGCGAAGAGTACTGTAATAAAGCAAATGGAACGTATACACAGAGATGAAAGTTTTGCGAAGCACGTCAAGCCTGGAATATTTTCAAATTGACGAATGTAACGTCGAATCACCGAGGTTGAACACACGTTTCGGCTATATTGAATGAGGCCTCTGTGTGCTCGCGTCTGTGTATTGGATGTTCCGTATACAAACTTACTCTTGACGTTACGTGAAGCTGCTTTGATTGACGTGCTTCGAATACCAAGCGTAACATCGCGAGTAAATCACACACACACACACACACACGCAGCCTAGGCTTGTCCGAAAATTCATGATTCTTACTGCAATAAAGTATTTGTCTCGAACCAAAATGGAAAAACAGAAGAAAAGAACGTCGTAAGACAAACGATCCATCGCCACGCATATGAAAGTATCCCCCCTCCCCATCGATAAAACTAAAAAATCGACCAAAAAAACAACCATAAGCAAAACTCCGTCAAAGAGAAATGTTACCTCAACCTTTCCCCTCCCAAAACTTATTTCACTCCTAAACTCGAAACTTTCATCTCAAAAGCGAGCATCCTTTGCCCATCTCAGCCGCGCATATAGCCCGCGATGCTGCTCCGTCGAAAATTCAAATTCGAAACTCGCGAAGTCGCTCCATCCCCCTAGTCTCATCCGATATATAAATCGCGGTTTCCTCACGGAAATTCTCAAAGTCAGGAGAGTCATCGCTCAACTAGGCGCTGGCGAGAAATTGCCGGAGCTTTCATTTTCCATCATAAGCCCGGGGGGGGGGGGGGAAGGAAGCGCCGCGTTAACGCGCACATCTCGCGCATTACGCATTCGCCGGTCGTCCGCGCGCGCATTTAAATCCGTAAATTGGCTCTCTATCTCACTCTCATTGGCCTACGCAGCTGGGATTTATTAAATTTTCATCGCGATCTTCCAGCCTACCTTTTTCTCTCCCCCTCTATAGAAGCGGGAAAGGGGGATAATGGAAGCCCTGCGAAATGGAAAAAACAGGCCGATCTTGATGTCTGAGGGGGGGAGGAGAGGAGGAGGCTCAACTATTGTTTGCCCCAGCCAGAGGAATATCGTGGGGATATTGAGTTCCTCCCGGCCGTTTAAAAGAAAGCTCTCTCCTACGCCATTTGCGCCAGTCCCTTCCCCCTCAAAAAGTTTAGTTTTCACCGAAGAGAGAAACAGTCGACAAAAGCCAGGGAAAAATAATGAGAGACCACAAGCACATAGCTGTGGGGAGTATCATTTTTGTTTTTAAGATTTCGCGCCTCGAGGGAATATCATAAAGCGAAATAAGTAGGCGTACACATTCCCGGAAGTCACCGACAGCTCTCGCGATTTGTCGTAACAGCCGGCTTTAGACCTGGTTATCAACACCTCTGCGTTCCGGCGACGATGATATAGCGCGATCTACGACTACTCGGATTATTCGGTCGCAGCCGCGGTTATAAGACGCCTGCCCACCAATTCAGCAGAGCCAAGAGCCAAAAGACTTGGCCGGATCGCTTGGATCAATCGGCGAGAATGGAGCCGCGCCTGCTCGTGCTGGCCGCGCTTCTCGCGACCCTCGCAAGCTTTTGTCATTATGTTGAGGCTGTCGTAAGTGTTGAATGATCTATTTTATGGTTTATTTCAATTTTTTTTTTTTAATAATTGGAATATTTATTTGGAATTATGTAGGATAAGATGGACATACCTGCGCTCAAGAAGGTGCTTGCACCGATCGGCCGAACTTGCAAGCGCAAAACTGGAGTGAGCGAAGGTGAGATATTCGAGATTATTTTTTTAATACTTATTTTATCGTTGGTTTTTCTTTGGGGTAACAGATCTAGTTGCCGACACGCAAAACGGAAATTTTCCAAGGGACAGGACACTTGGCTGCTTTTTCAAGTGCATGTCGATCGCCATCAAAATTGTAAGAACAAAAAGCTTGGAATTTTTTTAAGACACGTGGATTATTCTAATTTTTTTGGTTTTAGATGGACAGAGATGGTACTCATCGTCCAGAAAACGCTGAAAAAGCCCTTAATCTTATGGTCAAGGAAGATATAGCTGAAAAAATGAAGATCGTAGGGGCTACGTGTTATGAGCGATGTATATTTAAATTTAATTTATCAATTTAGTTTGAAATTTATTTGAAAACGTAATGATGGTTTTTTGTTTCTTTTATAGTACCACACTCTGACGATGCTTGCATGTACGCTCTTGACTTTTTGGAATGTAGTTTCAATGAGGATAAATCGGTAATGCTATATGCTTGCGTTTTTACTGTTCTCGAATTCTTCGAGTTATACAACTCAGAAACTTCTTCAAAGTATAATTTAGTGATTTTTCAAAAAAAAAAAAAAATATTAATTTTAATTTGCAAAATATCATTTTAGTGAATGATATTTTTCGTTTCTTCAGAATACGTGTGTTAAAAGGCGACTTCGTCACCTTTCAAGAGTCTAGTTTGTTTAGATAAAAAAACTTATTATTCAATCATCCATATTATCGTTTAAATAACCTTCTATTTTATTTCTACGTTTAAGGTCTACTTCGTACCCGATTGAGAGAAGCACGCTGTTTACAAAAAAAAAAACAATTTCTTTCTTATATTGGGAAATTCGTCAAGTGCAACGATTCAAAACTATTCTAATTCTTCTGCGTTAAAAATGTTTTTACCCCGTTTTACAAATACACGTCGACTACCTGCTATTTTCAGTCTCGTAATTTATTTCACTAGCACAGTGAAACGTACATTCCCCTTATTCCAACGCATATCCCATACCTCCCCTGAATCTCTTCGTTAACTCCCGAAAGTCAATTTCAATATTTCGCATTTTCTGCATAACGCCTTACCATTCTCACCATAACCCAGAGAAAGAGTAGTGAGAGAGAGAGAGAGGGCAAGAGTAGCGAGATGGAAAGCCACGGCTGGCGGAGAGCTACGTTAGCTCACTTTTATAAATAAACTCGCGAGAGAGAGAGAGAGAGAGAGAGAGAGAGAGCGGTGATCGGCGTAGATTTTGCGCTCGTTGACCTTAGAGCGTGGGGGCCTTCTCTGGAGCACTTGGCGCGCGCGTGTTGGCGTCGTCGTCGTTCCGATTTTCTTTTCCTCCTTGCCTATATCACCGTACGCGACTGCTGCAGAAAGAGAGAGAGAGAGAGAGAGAGAGACAGCCGAGGCGGCAAGTGTGGGTAGATGAGCGATTGGAAAGGAACGGGTTGCGGAACACACGTGCCTGATAAATGTCCAGCGATCCTGCCTGCCGTGATACCTGCGTATGCATACGCGAGACACTTTTCACACAGGAAAAAAAAGAGAATTTTCTTTTCCGCGCGCGATTTTGAACGAGCACGAGCGGCTCGGTCTTGCCACATCCGTCTTTATCTACTTAAATCGCTATAAAGCCTATTCGATGGAATTTTTCCCTCTCCTCTCTCCGGCGCTCATTTATTTTGTTTGAGATCGAACGTCAAGTACACCCTGCCCGCACAGCTCCGTACAGCAGCGTTTAGTCGGAAAACCAACAAAGATCGCAAGAAACAATAAAATCTCGTTGGAAAGAGAGACAGAGCGAGGCTTCTGAATGGGAGGGATCGTCAGGCGAGAATAAAAGAGCGCGGCGCGGCGAGCCGTGAAAATCGCTAGTTTCTTCCGGCGCCCGAAGGGAGGGACTTCTCAGAACAATCGACAGAGCTCTCTCGCGCAAAAAGCAGTGGCAGCGAACGACGACTCTTTGCCATTGTCGCGTCCGAAAACGCGAGAGAGAGAGAGAGAGAGAGAGCGCGCGGTAGCTCGTCCTCCCTCTGCCCCGCGACATTCTTCTCTCGCGAACGCTCCTTTGTGTCCGCGTTCAATTTTAGTACGAGGCGCGGTATGAGGTCTGAAGGGAGAGCAGAGAACGAGAGCGCTTAACGAGGTGTCAGCACCGGGGCGGCAGGGGGGGGGGCAGGGAAATTCGAGGTCCTTTGTCCGCTTAGCGCTCTCGACTAATGGATCGCCAAGTGTTTTTCTTAAGTGGGTGTGCGCTGTTTGTAGCTTTCCTTTCTCTAGCTCTCTCTCTCTTTATCTTTTTTCTTCTTCCTTTTTTTCATTACTAAAGGGGGTTTGGTGCAAATTGCGCGTGTGCGGGGGGTACTAACGTCGGATTGACTCGCACGCGAGAATGAGATTAACTTTCGGGGGGTTTACCTTATGATGTGATGGTTCGTCGACTGCAGCAGGATCGTCGTGTACTTTGTGATCAGCATTTCGACAAGCGCGATCAATTCGTCGTCCGTGTGCATACGATCAATTGTTAGGTCGCACTAAGCGCTTGTCTTTCAATATTTCGTACAAAGTCAACTTTAAACGGCCCCGCGTCTCCCTTGGGCTAAAAACAAAATCATCGGGGGGGAGTAGGCCGCAGAATATTCACAAATCAACAATGATCCACACTAATCAACCGAACTGTAACGACTGGCATTGAACTCGGTATAGGCCGTCGATCAACGAGCGCGCTCGCAGCCATATGCACCAATAACACACATGCCAACCGCATCGAATGCCAAAGGCCAACTCGCGGCCGCGAGGGAGCAAGTCGAAAGAGCCGCGCGCGGCTCTCTCTCTCGGAAAAACGTATAAAGCTGGCGGGCTAACGCCAGGGCGGCGATCGGGCCGATCTGCTGCCGGCTCGGAAGGGGACCCCGCGCGTGGAAGGGGGAGAGACGTCGACCTTTTCTCCCGCTCTCGGTATATTCCCCTCCTCCTCTTTATCCCTGCACGCTCTCGTCATCGTCGCGCTGTTTTTTTTTGCTCGCGCTCCTCCTTTTTCGCGAGGATCCGTATTTTTGGCTCGGCCGAGAGAGAGAGAGAGGCCGACTCTCGTCCAAGATGTAGGGGCTCGATTAATTCTAGAGAGAAGAGGCCGCGACAATGGAAAGCCAAGAGGGAAGTTCTCGTTTCAATAAAGGGGCAGAGTGAGGGGGGTATTGAGATTTTAGCGGAGGTAATCGGCCTTGAAGACTCGCTGCGGTTTATGCGATCGTTTGAATTAAATGTACACAGGCTATGTATATATGTATATGCGCTGCTCGGTTATTAAAGGAGATAAATTTTTGTGAACCGAGGGTAGAGAGAGAGAAGGTGAGAGGAGCAAGGCCGTGGTGAATTTTTGTAGATTTTTAATTGAGCCTCTATTCTGTGCGGTTTTTCGAATTTATTTATTGCGCCGCTGAACTGGTTTTTAATGCAGCGATGGGAATTTCGGAAAATTGATAAGTCTAAAAGCAGTGGTATAGGTTGCATAAAGAGATAAGCGCGCCGAGCTAAATGCATTTGCAAATGAAGTAAAAAAGAAAAAGGGTGAATAAAGCTGACGATAAGGCTGAATTTATTTTTCGATGCAGCCTGTTTCGAGGGAATAAAAAGACGAGCGGGGGAGAGAGAAAAAATCTGGTGATTGAGCATCGGCCTCCCCAGCGTGCAATAATGTAAAAGGAACTGACGGAAAAGATACGGCGATCGGCGCTAGTGCGCGCGTAAAAGCGTAAAAAGAAAGGTAAACGCGTTTCGGGAAGTTAACCGATCCCTCTGGCAATGTGCATACATCTTTGATTCGTGCGTTACGGTTAACGTGCGCAAAACGAAAACGACCATCCGTGGAAATTGGTAAGAATAAAAAAAAAAGATAAATAAATAAATTGTAGGATTACAGAGAACATAGCATTTTCGAAGATTACAATTTCTAATAATCTATTTTTCTTGCTATGGATTACACGTTATGGCTTTGGCAAAATAAATGAAGTCCTTTAATAAAGCAAGGCTTACATCTTTGAGTCAACCGAAATAATGACAATAAGAAGGAACGGAAACCCTCGTGAGAATAGCCGATGCCACGCAGTCGACATGGTACAGCAAATCCTCTTTCATTTTCTTCAATCTATTTTTTCATTGATACAACCCTATTGAATTTCTCCTTTCATCATACGCCGAGAAATGTCCTAAATAAGAGATATTATATGCCTCATTTCTACGAGATTGATTTTTGAACCTTTTTTGAGCTACCGGAGATTAGACTTGAATTATAGTAGGTTCAATTCAAATGTAATTAGCTATCCTTTGTTTTTTATTATTTTAAATGAGTTTTATATAGTTTTTATTTATTCGATAGCATTAATTGATTTCCTAGTATTGACAAACCATAGTATACACGGATAAAAGAAAGAAAACAAAGTTTTATTACAAGTCAAAATGTTTATTATAAATCAAAGCTTACACGTTACTTCATTGAATAACAATAGGTTGCACCTGAGAGCTAAAACACCGCTGAAAAAGTTCTGCCGCGCAGTACACTGCAAAAATTGTTTATTTTCCATTAAAAGTATACTCTCTCCTCTCTCTCTCTCTTTTTTTCACAATTCCGTTATCCTCGTTACCAAATAGAAATACGTGTACACTTTGCAATGCCTTGCAATTTATGCGTTCGCAGAATTCTCGCAGCTTATCACAATGAAAACGGCTCTCTCCTCCTTTCTTATTTCCCTTAACAATCTACTTGAACATTTTTTTTTTTATTATTTCATTTTGCTTCCTCGTACGCGTAATACATAAAATATCGTCGAAAAGTCTACTTTGTTCGTTTGAGCGACGTACAATATTTTTTTTTTCATTGATTACCCATGAACACGGCTTCTACGATAGGAATACAATCCGAATGCACTTGTCGCCATTTTTTTTCATTTTTAAGTTCACGATAACTTACAAAGAGAAATTATAAATAATAAATAATAATATTAATGGTGTGTTACAAAGTATAAATCTACTTATTAAATTGCAGTCAGGCAAAGCTCTAATTGATTGTTTTTTTGCTTAATAAGACTACGCAAACTATGCCAGAATCTCTTATTTTTGTTATATACTGTTCGAATAGTAGCAATGTATAATTACTAATAAATTTCAAAATTTTTATTTTGTTGATAAAATTTGTATCTTATTCAATGTGAAGTTAATTTTATGTGTAATATATTAAATCTTTGATCTAAGATAATATTAAAGTACTACAGATTTGAAATTAAAGACTTGACTTTGATAAATAATTACTATGTAGGCTATTGCAAATAACGAAAAATTAATGTATCGATAAGCAGCAGTGACGATGAGTTTAGCTTATGAATCGGCTCAAGTTTGCACAATGTAAGAATAAAACTCTTATGCTAATTATTTGTTACAACAATTAATAAAAAGCGCCTTCTCACATATAGATATACCTACATTAAATTTTGAATTAAAATGTAAATAAACGCACTTTTGGTATAGCGTTGCATCTATTTTATTGTTTCCCTTATGTACATGCTTGATGCTTAACACGCTTGACGTAAGACGGTGTTTTTAGTGGCAAAAAAGCTACTCTAACGATGCTCTGCGAGCAAAATTCATAAATAGCTGAAAGATAACGTTAATTCCTAGAGGCTTGCCAACTTTCATGCGCAGGTATCGCGCTGGGTGAACGGGCGTAGCTGCACACCTTAAATGCACTAATTAATTGTTTATTTTCAAACAATACAGAATAAAGAATCTACTCAATCATTTTAAAAACAACTTTCGTATCGTATATCCTCAAGTCTTTTTACAATTTGCATTTATTAATATTTAACGTTTTTATTTAAATCGTAGTAGATTTAGAAAGGGAGGCAGTAATTTTTACAAGCTTAATATATTTTTGAAATTTCAAGTTTTCTCATAATAATTGATTCTAAGTGGACTTTTTCTTAATCTTTGAAGATTAAAAATATGATTTGTTTCTGTACATTCAGATTAAGGAATGTTTTATCATTGAGTTGAAAATAGATTTTTCATAACGTATCAATAAATACGTCATCAAATTGAAAAAAAAAAATATAAAATATAATTTCGAGAAAAGTCGCAAAATTCTTTGAATAAATGATTAAGCAACATTTTTAAAAACCTTTTTCATTAAAATAAATGAAATAAACAATCACCAGATCTTAGATTGTCTAACAATCGCAACGCTCGAACTTACGTCTAGGCACCTCGTACAAAATAAATTAAAAAAAGAACTCTTTTACAATAAATTAATATAAATAAAAATAATTAGTTCTTTTTTTTATAAAATTTTTCATGTTTTTTTTTCTCTTTTTTTAGTACAAACGCTAATATAGAGAGGTTCTCGTTATTATGCGTTATGGTAAACATGCAGTTCTGCTTCGACTACCTAGGCAGAACTTCCTAAGTTAAAAATTCATCATAATAGCGTTAAACAAAAGAAAAAACGGATTTTATTATCGAATACGCCAGTAGCTTGCTCACAAATACACCCTATTCTTGCACTCACGTGCGACTTACTATCTTTTCTTATACAATATACATTATGATTAGAATTCAAATTCCACTTGATACCTTGTCAAGCCTATTTTTTCCATTCCATAAAAAAAGCAAACATTATTGAAAAATTCGTACATTAATGACTAAGTCTAATCAAGTCGCCACTCTCTACCGTCATATTTAAGTATCATCCTCCAATTAAATTATAAATTTAAAAAAAAAACCTGAACGCTGGAATGTGCTAGGTGTGTTATCCGCGTGTGCGCATTTGTGTGAGTGTAGGTGTGTGAGCGCGTGTTTGTGTGTATCTTGGTTAGTACGAGCTCCCTCGTAACTCTGGACATCTCTAACGACGTTTCACTTGTGCTCCAGAAGTTAGATTCTTGAAACGCCGAGGAGTCCACAAATTCATATAATCCTCCAATGTGAATTGAAGTCGTATTGTTTTGGGGGGTCGAAGAGCTCTTGGCGCTTTTTACTGGGCACGGACCATGTGCTTGCGGTCCTGCAACAAAAAGAGGATAAATAATTTTCGCATTGAATTATCGATGCCAAGCACGGTAATGATCTTGTGTTTTTTTGAAAATAAATATCCCAAATGATTACAGCATCGAGCTTGAATATTATATAGAGAAAACGTTTGTAGATATGTTAGTTCGAGTACAGTGAATAAACGAACGAAATATTAAACAAATTTTAGTCTTTGAACGATCAAAATCATAGAGTAGGTAAAGCAGTTGACATTGCGTTATTCGAAAGAAAGTTATGATGGTATAAAAGACGGCGATGAAAATGCTGATAATTAGAAAGACATTGGTTTAACATACAGCAACGTATTGAAAGAAACGCAAAAAAAAACAACACAAATAGAAGTTGACAGGCAGCGTTTATTTCAAAGTTGGCAAACTATTAAAGATTTATACGACAAAAGCTGCAAACGTTAATGAGGACAAAACAATTTGTACAATGATTATTATTCTCTTTTTTTACATAAACTTATAAAAGCTTCCCGATTGATTTGGCTGGCTATGTTGTTTGAATATAAAAAATGTGACGCACTATCGTAAATTGAGTACATTCTCTTATCTAAAGTAAGCATCCTAATTATTGACAATGTATCAGTCTTCAACACTTTAAGCTTATTAGTCTGTCGATATACTAAGCGTACACTTTGCATCCATTTACGGGAATTAAGAGAGCATTTCAGTGGAGTCGTGATTCATTGTCAATAACTGGGACATACAACTTGGTATACACAATGCAACGTCAAGCCTAATGTTCACAAAAAAGAAGAAAAAATCGAGATCTCGAAATTGAAAAAAAAAAAAATTAATGCAATCTACATTGTACGCACCTTTTTTTAATCAGCCCAGACTCACAGCTTTGCTCTTCGGTCGAACCAATCGTTTCCACAAATCTATTTTTTTTACTTTAAATTTATGTGAAAAAGAAAAAGAACTTTTAGCTCTCGTTACTGTGGCCCAAAATTTGTAAAAAGATATTTTACAGAAACGACAACAATCTTTGTGATGACGCATACATCCAGGGTGATTAAACATGTAATAATTAAACACAAATGCGTGCGAGGAATTATATTTTGTTTCTAAAACATTATTTTACAAGATCACTCTCAAAAAGCAAAGTCAATCAAGATAAATTTTGTTCTCATTCGTTTTGACTAACTACTTGACTAATCTACTAAAATCAAGAGTAAACTACACTGAAATAATCTCAAATTTTTAAGGATATTTTAAAACATGCTGGAACAATTGTTGCAAGAGATGTTACATTTTATTTTTCAAATGATTGGTAACGCTCATTAATTATTTTTACAATGTCAAAACCATTAGTGTTTTTTTTTATAGTAAATGTACAATAGAATGATTTGACCCTGATGAAAATTCGAATGCTTCCAACGGTTTACAAAAGCAGTAAATCAATAAAAAATGTATTCTATTCAAAAGTATTGATCAAACGCTTTTTAAGCCATTTTATTTTTAACAGCGGTATCAAGGTTAATGGAAAATTTTTGAAGATTGAATCATGATTTACTACACAAGACACTAATAATATACTAGTACATTTCATATTTTATTAACAATTTTAAAAAACTATATTTTCGATTCTCTGCTTATTGAGCTTCATTTCTATCAGGGTTAGTTACGCGTGAGGAAGAAAAATGTTTATTTTCATTTTTTTTTTACATAATAGTAGCATCCTTAAAAACTCAGTGTAGTTCACTCTTAAGAATACAGACAGAAATAAAATGAAATATTTGAATTTACAGGTGTAATATACATATATTTAATAATAACAAATACAAGTTTTACAAATTTTCACTATCTATATTCTTAATTATGCGTTTCATTATCTCAAATCTGACTTCATCTGAAGATTTTCTTCATTATCCATTCATCACGTGTAACTATAATATTTACAAGTACGCTGCTAAGGCCGTCAAATAAGGCATGTCGAATGCACTTATATTATAAAAAGACTTGCTCGTTACACAATATAAAACATTTTCTTAAAAAATAATTCATTTATCGTTTTTTTTCTCTTAGCATTAAGGCACTAATCTGTTTTTTTTCTTCATTTTATATAATTTTTTTTTATACTTTGCGGTGCATTAATAACGATTAAAAACGAAACCACAGTTGTGAAATCTTATGACGAGCGCATACAAGGTTTTATACTATCTAAAATGTTAACGCAATGGAAACGTACTTTTAGCAATTCGATATTAGGAGAAGAATAAAAAGGAAATAAAAAAAAAGATTAAGAAAACCGCCTTAGCTATACAAAAATAATCATGTATAAATATATATATGTATACACTACAGAGCACCTCAAACGAGCAGGACACGATAAAAAGCGTTGAAATCTTAGCGACGCGCATAGAGTCATTCGCGTCCGTACAATACATACAAAAGAAGATTATGCGTTTCGCAATGCAATATAAAATGTTTAGCAAGCTTTATGTAACAATACTTCGTAGAAAGTAATAAAAATACTCTTGGCGACTTCAACGGGTCAATCGTCAAACTAACCGCGGCGGTACGTTGTCAACGTATCTAAAATCAAATTTGTACGCAGACAATATAATAATTAATTAAATTGATCTGGAAAGCTCTAGTTTAAATGCAGCAACGAGTTCGAGACACTCTGTAGCTATCTCGGTAAATGTGCGTACTGAGAAAAAGAAAAACAGTTTTAACAGTCAATCGTTAGTTATCATCTGCAACGAAATTCATATAAATATAGGTATATATATATAAACTTCTTCTTAATTACACTCTTAGAAACATAATCATCACATATCGTTTCCGGCAAGGAAAGAACTCGATCGGAAGACTTCGATCTCGCAACTCGTACGTCAATTAAAATTAAAATAAGTTGCTTTAAAAACTAATAATTAATAATAAAATTCACTAAGCGCCACCAAATTTCAATTCAGCGTCAGCATTATCAGTCAACAATTCAAAACCATCGACACATATTATCTTCGACGAATAATTAAAAAGAACAAGCTTTTAAATTTTGGAGCGCTCGATTTTTAACAAAAATCCATCTTAAGTATTTCAAATGCCTTCGCTCGCCCTTCAGACGAGCTTCCCGAATGTGTCGAGGCAACAAGCTCGTTTTAACGCTTTCGACCCTCGTTTCTTCAACGATCACGACGTGCACGCGTCGAAGCGAGGAGAGCCTTATCAATTTTGTACTTTGAATCACTGGTTTTTTCGCTATTCTTGGATACGCGAGTATCCTTATGGATGATCGTTGAATTACAATTAACAAATATTCATCGACAACATTTGATTAATCTTCGTCTAATTGAAAAAGAAAAAACATTGCCACTTGGCGGTGATATAAATGTACAACTTCCTCGCTTCGACGGAACTGCAGTCCGGTACACACCGAGATATCTCTGGACAGCGCAATCGCAGAATATAAAATTCAATGACAAAGAAAACTAAAATTAATTAGTCACTAGCGGCGATAGTAGTAGTGACAGTAAATAGTAATAGAGTATGTAAAAAAAATCAAGAAGAAAACGGACGTAAGAAACAAAAATTTCTTAAAAAAAAAAAAAAATTAAAGAAAAAAGAAAAGACCGTCGGTGTAAGGTACAGTTAATACGAGCAAAGTAGGCGAAAGAAGAAGCCGAGCTTTGTGGGCTTTGGGAGGCAGTGGTCAGGTGAAGGTGTATCCCCCTGGCTCTCAGCTCTACGTCGACGAGGGGTGAATGCCCAACACGTTAAATATCTTGGTCTTAAAGCCCGGCCTGTTCGGGCTAGCGTCGTGCTGGCCAGCTTGTCCGTCCTGCATCAGCGCCCGCTGCACCAGTGGCATGGAGCCCTAAATTTGTGATATTGCCGTTGTGTGGATGTGTATCAGAGAAAGAGACAGAGAGATAGGGAGAAAGAGAAAGGCATATTGAGTGTGGGTGTGCGTTAGCACGCCAGTGGGCCAACACAAACCCCGCACGCACGCACATTTTTCTTTTTTTTTTTTTATATAAATCACGCGTGAGTCATGGGCAATGACGATTGTCCTGAGGCCCGGAATCGCAACGAGCGCGAGGAAACGATAAAAAAAAAGAAAAAAAAAGAAGGAAAAAAGGATAGTAGACGAACTAATTGGGTTACTTTTATAAATGTCTGCGTGTGTGTGTATGCGTCGTGTTTGTGTTGTATATCGTTGATTAATTGACGATTAAGTGTGTAGGCGTTTTTATGTGTGTAGATTATGTTTATACTTATGCTACATACATGCGGTGCGATATTTAAGACTATGTATTACTAACAATGACCGTGTGAACATTACTATTTTTTTCACTAACATCAAAATTAATCGGTTAACAAAGAATTAAAAAAAATAATAGAACAATAAATAAACAAGTGTACGTATCAAATAAACAAGATTTTAAAAAAAGGAGATAGACAAGTGGTTACTGAATAAATGCTCTATACAGATTGTGTGAGAAAGAGGATTGCGAGATATATAACCGAGATGTTAAAAAATGGGTCACCCACATAGACGTGCCCAGCCGTGTGTGTGTTACAAGTGAAAATTCGGCCCTGATTTACTCACCTCGTCGTGCTGCTCGTGCTCGCTGCTTGTCAGGCTTGTCTTTGAACCCCGTCGGTTCGAGCCCTTCTCGTCGCCCAGGATCTGCGCTACCTTCGGCTGCTTCACCAAGTCCAAGGCCTATGAACGTAGAAATAAACGGCGTTAGTCATTGGGGGCAAGCAGTCGCCAAAACGTAAGGATACAGACGAGTGAAATTTAACAATCATGCTTCGATTACATGTTCCTTCGACAACATGCGGTACCAAAGTGTCGCACTCTGAGAGAACGATCTTAAGAGCCTTTGACAATTTTGCATGGATTTATAGATTTTATGGTGCTTTTGTTTTTAGAATTGTATAAATTAAATATTTCTAATGTTGCTCTCAGTGTGGATGGATTGTCTCAGATGGATATATACATGTATAAACAATAAAAATTAAGTATTAAAGTACGAAGAAATGAATGAATGAGATAAATAAACTAATGTATAAAAGTTTGAGTAGATTGTTCTGAACATGGTAATGCTTGCAATATAGAAAAATGTGTTTTTTCTGATAAAAATTATTTAAATAGACGTAAAAAAATATTTCAGGACAATCTTCTCTTGATAAACAAAAACAATTTGGCATGCTGATAGCTACAAAACAGAATATTGTCTGTACAAACGTGTAACTTATATCAACAGCCAAGTTTTATAACGTTCTTTTCTTAAATTATAATGTTACAAAAGCTTGCATACTTAATATCTTTAAACGCAACATTATTAGATATTAATCAATAAACAAATAAAATAAACACAAAATACCACATTTAAACAATCTGACAAAATAAATTTATAAATTTCACAAGTCTGTAATCCTTATCTATCAAAATCACTGTCACTTTATATAATAGAAAAATTACCTTTAAAAAATTGGTAAAGAATAATATTATTTCTTTTCATCATTTCCTCGGAAATATTGAGATAAAAGTAAATAAGAAAAGAAAATGTGTCAAATAAAAAACTAATTTTTAAACGTGAAAATAAAAATAATAAAACAGTTAAATAAATGAAAATTAACAAAGAAAATCTTTGAAAACTAGAAAATGTGGTTACGTCAAGAATTATTCTATTTTCATATTCGTTTTTTATTCTCTTTATTTATATATCAATATATTTGACTGTATTTTTTTTATAATATTTCGATGTAACAAATATATTCCTTAAACAAATGTATCGACACAGCTTCCAAGTAATTGTAATCTTAATTTCATTAAGTCTCTTGTGTAATAACTCTAGGTACACAGGCCTTACTGCTACATACATAAATATAAGTATCTTGCAATCGAGTGGCGAGTATGAAAAAATTACAAAATATACAAAGTAATCGAGCAATCTCGAATTTTGGTAACACTGAGAAATAAAATGATAATGATATAGAATAGGTAAAGCATTCTAAATTAAAAAAAATGAAATAATAAAGAAACGACGATGTGAGAAATCTTTTCGGACGTCTCGTCGTTCTTGGTCGTCATTTTAGTTAAAAACAATTGTCTCGCTATTCGTGTTGTCCGAATAGATTGATGAATTAAATGCGATGGACGTATATAGAGCGAGAAATAGGAGGATAGGCGCATTACATGGAGCACACATTCTGCACTTTCACGTTTGGCTTGTCACTCACCTGCTGAACAAGCTGCTTGTAACAATGGAAAAAAAATAAAACGAAGGCATTTTATCGTTAGCGTCACATTCGTGTCAGCACACACAGTGAGTTAATAAATGCGCGTGAGATTCAATCTTAAAATCCGCAACTTTTATCCGCTCGTTAAAAACGCTGGCCAAACGCAAACGTTTTCAGATCAGATTATCGTGGAAGTTACGTCCGAATCATTGATCGAATGAGAAAAAATTGCAAAGTTGGAGGGGAGAGAGATATAGCTCCGCGTTAATTGCGCAGGCCGGTTGTTTTTGTTTTACATAGCGGACTGTACCTCTCGTCGCGACCGAATCGCGCAGTCCTCCAGTGTCTCGGCCGCCTCGTACTTGCCCTGCCGCCGATACAGCGCGCCGAGGTTCTTCAGCGTGGTGTTGAACGTAGGCGAGTCGACCTTGGCCGCCTTGTGCCAGCCACCGTATTCGCCGTACGGAGCGTTCTCCTTGTTTCTGTGCTTGTTCTCCTCCCGCTCTTCTGCCACCTGCGTTATCCAGACGAGATTCATTAAATAAAAGCCGAACGAGCTTTGCGAGCAAAGAAATAAGCCTCGATCGTCTCTCACCTGCCAGATGGGCTTGTTGTCGCCGTCAATAGCACCGAACTCGCGCTCGTGGGCCCGCGTGAGCACTTGCTTGTAAAGCACCTCCGCATCCTTGTACTTTCCCTGCTTGAGGTAGCACGAGGCGAGATTGTTCTTCGTCTTGGCGACGTTCGGATCGTCCGGGCCGAGTTTCGCCTCGTAGATCTCGAGGGCGCGCTGGTAGTAGCGCTCGACCTCCTCGTACTTGCCCTGATTCTGGCAAAGTAGTGCAAGATTGTTGAGCTGCTTCGCTACGTCCGGGTGATCGGTGCCCAGGACCTTTTCGCGGATCTCCAGAGCGCGCTTACACAATGGCTCGGCTTCCTTGTACTTCCCTGTCATTTTTCAAGACAACGATTATAATCTCCACAAAGTGATAAAGAGAGAGAGAGAGAGAGAGAGAGAGCGAACAAGCGAGCACCTCGTTTGCCATAGAGAACGGCGAGGTTGTTGAGGGTTGCAGCGACCGCCGGATGATTCTCGCCAAGGGTCTTTTCGCGTATGGTGAGGGCATCGTTGAGGAGGTTCGCCGCCTCCCTGTACTTGTTCTGATCCCGGTAGACGAGGGCGAGGATGTTGAGCATCGTCGCGACGTCGGGATGATCGTGGCCGGATGTCTTCTCGAGATCCTCGAGGGCCTGCTTGCAGAGCGGCACCGCCACCTCGTAGCGGCCTTGGCTCGCGTACTGGATGACGAGGTTGTGCAGGGTGCGCAGTCGGGCCGGTATCTCGTAGCCCGCCGTTACCTGCTGGGCGAACTGCGACGGCGGCGTCGGCGACATCGCTGCTGCCGGAAACAAAAACGGTCGTGTCGACCAGGTTACATCTCGTGCGCGTGCCTGCGTTTGTGCAAACTCTGGACTATTGCCTGGCCAAACAACCCTGCGTTTACACACCTCTATATGATGGCTTAGCATGTGCTTTTCTTTCGTGGCATTCTCCTATACCCGGCACGATGGCTTGGCCGTTCATCGGAGTAGCCGAGTCGCGCGAATGCTTTCGCTCTCGGATATCGCGTATATATTCATGAGCCGAGAGACGGTACATGTAACCCGCCCGTCGACGCGAGAATACGAGTTACGCGAATGCCAGCGTAGGCTAAAAACACACGCGGGAGAGATTGATCGAGGTGCAACGGGATCCAATAAAGCGTGTATCCATTACAAGCTGATAGTATAAAGTGTCGTTCCAGTTTACAAAATGGTTTTGCAAGGAAAAAAAAGTCATAGGAGACGGGACAGAGAGAGCTTATTATTATTCCCTTGCCCGGACACGACGAGCGCGTTGATTTTCATTCAAATTAAGGAAAACCGGCGTGTACATAAGGTGTCACATTGTCAAGCGTCGAAAGTGCTGACACGCGGATATTGCAGAAAGAAAAAAAAAACTTGATACACAGTGTAGCCAGCAAAGGAAAAAGCTCAACCACCAGTACAAAAAGTAGGATATACACGAGACGAGAGTGATGAAATTTACAGTGTACGTGAATCCAAATAGCCAAAGATAAGCACAACCATCGAATCAGGTGATAAATTCAGTGCTGATCGGCGTACAATATATCCAGAGTGATAGATAAGAAAAAACAGGGTGCGACTACGTACACTTA
The DNA here is from genome assembly GCA_030522585.1 of Anagyrus pseudococci. Lineage (NCBI taxonomy): Eukaryota > Metazoa > Arthropoda > Insecta > Hymenoptera > Encyrtidae > Anagyrus > Anagyrus pseudococci. Next base: position 52,765 of record JAPYYQ010000221.1, read on the forward strand.
CTGTTTCGCTCCTCGGCATCGTCGTCGGGGAAGAGATCGACGACCGGATCGTCCTTCGGCCGGTCCTTGGCGTTCTCGTCGTCGGCCGGTGGATCGGGATCGTACTGCCTCATGTCCTCCATGAACTCCAGATGCCTCTTATCCTCCTCCAACTGCGCCACCTGCGTCCCCAGACAACGAACAAAAAATTAAAGTAATACCTCTCGTTTCCCCCCCCCCCCCAAAATCCCTCGTTAATCTCTAAAAGCAGCAAAAAAGGAAATAACAAGTCGCCTACCGCCTGTTCGCTAGCCTGCAATTTCTGCTGGGTGCCGGCGAGCTCGTCCCTGAGCCAAGCGTTCTCCTGGCAGAGCCGCCGCACCTGGGTCCGCAGCTTTTGCTTCTCGGCCTCGACCATTTGTAGGTGGCTGGCGAGGGCGAGCATCACCTGCGCCTCGCCAAGTCCCAGCTCGATCATCTCGATGTTCTTGGAGATGAGGCTGGCCTTGTCACGGGCAGCCGGGGCTTCCTGCGACTGCAGGCCGTTCAGCAGGCCCGAATGCTCGACCCTCAGCGCCTCGAGGCCCTGGGCGACGGTACGGGCCCCGGCCACTATCTCCTCCTGCGTCATGGCCGTCATTCTGCCGATCGTCTCGATTTTTTTGCTGGAAAAAAAAACGAGAGGAACAAAGTTAGATCGCTCGTATAATGATTATGGCGCTGATCTTGGGTGTTATCGAGATCCTGGATTGGGAATATCCCGATGATACGATCTCTGGGGTGTAAGGTATAAATTTTTCTTCTCTCTTTTTATATATGTGCGCGACGCTTGTCTTTTGGCGAGTTTTATTTTTAAAAGCCGCACCTCGCCTATATATACACACCGCCTTAAATTTATGCCGATCGAAAATGGAAAGCAAGTGTCACTCGAACTCACAGCTGAACTTGAGAGAGAAAGAGAGAGCGACTATGTCGCCGCATCGCAAATTATTAAATCCACTGCACTATTCTCTTTGCCCTTCGAGCCCACTTCGCGATCGTTCGAAAATTCAACGACTCAGCCTTTGCCAGGGTCTCGATGAAACTGAAAAAAGTAGAAAAAGAGCCAAAAGCACATCGAATCGCGTTCGTTTAAACAGCGTCATTTATCGATCGTTGTATTACCACACTCGTCACCTCGACGCGCACAACACACCGCCTCCAGACTTCCAATTCGAGCGCACAAAAGCGCCAAAATCCCAAAGCGCAAGGAGTAGGAGACACAAAAGAAAAGGCCGCAGTCCTTTGCCGAGGAAATAAGCGAGTACAATGAACCTCGAGCAATTAGCGCCCGGCGAGAGAGAGAGAGAGAGAGAGAACCTCCTCGTCGCCGGGGGAGAAGCCCTTCGACTTAGCCTCCCTCGTACACCGGGCTTCTCTCTCTGTTTTTTTCTTTCGGGGCCTGTACGATCGTGACTCGAAGTACTCGCGTGGATAGGAGGAAAGCGTTGAAAAAAATATCGAAACTTACCCCATGTCAAGGGCCCCGCGGCATCAGGCGCGGCCTGTCCGGCTTTGCCAGTGGCCCAATGTGCATCAGCGTCCGCCCGCGGCGTCGACAGCGCTCGACCCGTGTCTATCAATAAACCGGCGCCTGCGCGTGTCATCTAAGGGCTACATGCCACCCTCCCCTTGCTGCCCTACCTACTCTCTGTGTACGTGGAGTATGGCGCGGGTGAAAATTCGAGAAAAGCGCAGGGGCCGATCGATCGAGGATAGAGCCTCTGATAGAGCTGCGCCCCCCTTTGCTCTATCCATCGTGTAGTGGTGCGCTTTTCTTCCTCGGCTGCGCGTTCACAGCTGGCGCTACTGCTGCTGCTGCGTTGTTCGACTATACCGACGACGAGAGCCGTCATTTGTGAGCTAGCGGTAATTGGATTTGCAGCCGAGTACTCTGCGGAATTGACGATATTTTTCGTTATTCGATTTGGCTGGCTTTTACGTCGGCGCGCTACACTGGAGCGATTTTTTGGGTAATTTTTTTTTAGGTTCTTTGCGAGTGTCATTATTATGGCGGAAAAACGATCGATTTGACGATCGAATTGTTTTCGCGAAAGGGTTTAGTATGGAAAGTTGGAAAAAACGAGCTCGTTTCAAACAAAGCCTAATATCCGTAACTCGAATTGAATTAAATTTTGGGTTATTGACGGCGATTACGAGAAGGCATGATTATAGAAAATAGTTATATCTCCAATTTACTCGTAACAAAATCTAAACCAGTCCAAATTCTACGAAAAAAAAGAAAGAAAAAAAATGTATCCACAAAAGCTCTGGAAGCAGAACGCTAAGCAATCCAGCGAGCGAAATTCTCGCGAATAGCGTCTTCCACCGAGCAGCCGTCAATTCTCAAGTCTGGCTCGGGTAGAACTCCGTGCCAAGTTTCGCCGGCTGATCCGCGAGCGGAAAGCGAAAGAATCTTCCCACTCCCTCTCTTGCCAAGCGTAAACCGCCTTGACCTCGACCGAGGAGGTTTTCCTCCGTCGATGCAGACAGGATATTCTCTCAAGAGAGAGAGAGAGAGAGCCGTATATAATTTAGCGCTCGCGCGGAAGGACAAAGGACCGTGTCCTTCCACGTTCTCAATAATTCCGAAATGTGTACTCTCTCGCTGGGGTAGTTCTCCGCGCTCTTCTTTTTTTCCCCCTGAGTCCACAAGTGCGTATAATTGGTCAATTACCGCCGGCTGGAGATTTCGCGGAGCTATTAATTTCCTCGGCCCCTACTGGCGCCTCGCGGTATGCGCCATGGAGTACATGTGCATTTGCATATATCGAGGGAGATCGGTCTGGTTGCGGGGAGAGCTTGTTTCTTTGTCGAACGCGCGTGAGATACCGATGGGCTATCGCGGAATTTTCAGTGTATCAATTATGCCCCGCGCAGCAGACGCTTGTTAATATTGATTTTAATATTTATTTCTCAAAGCGGTCTCCATACACGAGTCTGTGTACGAGTTGTTATTCTTGGTAGGAGAGCATTGCGTCCCTGACGTTAATTTGGATGTTCATTGTATATAAACGGGGAACGTTGTATTTACGGCACAACTTGGTAGGGAAGTTATTGTAAGGCAAACTGTATGGTCGTCGATTAATCAGAATGCAGTCGCAGACGGATAATCTGTATCGGCTGGGTATTAAAAATAAATTGCATTTGCCGCGCTGATCCCTTTGACTAAATCTACGTCAGACTGGACGCTCTGATTTCACCCTTTGTGGAATAATACTCGGGTTACACGAGAGAAAGAGCCCTGTCGCGCGATGGTGACGCAAGGAAACCGCATAAAGCCCTTCCAGATTCGACGTTGTGTATATAGCTTATCGTATACCAATGCTCGTGTGTATGTGTGTGGTGTCCGCTCTCTCGCGAGGTTCACTCGACTCGTGTGTAATTGATTTTATAGTTGGTACTTTTTAAATTAAATTTCGTCGTCGCCATGGAGCAAGGCTTTAAATTATACTTTATGGGAAATGGAGAACAAAGGCTGCGGGACGCGAATTTCTCAGCTAAAACGCGTGTATTTCGTTATATACTTGCGATTTATGTAATCGTAAATACGCTCGTATTTCGAGCCATTAAACAAAGCAACGTTGTTCCCTCGAGAAAATTTATCCGTTGGATAAATAATATTTGTCATTTTATTAGAGGAAAACGAAATTTTAGTTTTTCGAATTATTTCAACGTGCATTATTTTACGAGGCAATATGCAGTAATGTAGTAGAAAATATCATATAAAAAGCAGAAAATATATATAAATTACCGACTTGTAAATGATAAACTTTATTCCGTCACGTTAATATCTGCGCATAAATAATGCGCATAATTAAATGATTTGTCAAGGAATAATGGGACAATAACTGGTTGTAATTATAAAAAAAAAGTTTACATAATGGTTTTTTTTGCAAACTTTAGATAAAAATATTGTTGTGTGACCTTAGTTCTAAATTTGAAACTACTGCTTAAAATTACTGCGCAATTAAATTATTTCGCGTTATTTTTATCAAAATTACCAATGACTTGCACACAGCCACACAGGCTTGCAAATATCATGTAACTCTGTAATAAATATTGATTTTCAAACTGTAAAATAAGGAAATATTAAATTTTTCTTGCATAGCTATAAATCAACGCATAATCCCCTATACGCAGAAAATATAAATTTTACGGTGTACATTAGAAAGTATCGTCGAAACTGACGCTACCCTTAAAATATCGATTTATTTTTTTCACAACAGTAAAACGCAAAGAACTAACCGGAATTATCTCTCATCTGTGCCAGTTTTATCGCTATCAGCAAGCTCCGCCTCCTTCCTAATCTCTATACTTCGCTAATTAAGTCATATAAACTTCATCGCTTAAAAATGCCGCGTAATTTCCTTTCATCTCGAAAATAGCAAAATTACCCCCCAAAAAAACAAGGCAGTATCAAGAGGAAGAAAAAAGCAGGAGGCGATAAAACATCCACGTCTGCAAATTGCGCTCGATTTTACGATTCCATCCGAGTTTTTCGCTTCCGCTCGATTTCTCCTCTCTTTGCAATTAGCAATGAGAATATTTGCTCTCGGTCCAGCGAAATGAGACGTCTCCGTGCACGTACGCTCCTTGGGACGGAAATTGCGTCTGGTAAAAGACTGGGAAGAGACGTGTAATCAATTGTTTCGACTGCTATTGGCGCACTGGTACCATCGATAAGCTCTCGATTTGTCAATTTTGCAAGCGGACACTCGATGACTCATACTGCGGAGATAGAAATTTCGCTTGGTGACTATGCGCCCAGCTGCTCGCGGACATGTATAAGCCAGTTGAGCTTTCGGTTTTGAGTTTCTTGAATTATTCATGAGGATTACGGATCATCCCGCAAGAGAAAGAGAGAGAGATGGTCGAAAGATTATACGCTATTCCGATGCGCAGAATTAAAATTCACTGCCAAGGATGTTACTTTTTTTTTTCTTCTCTTCTCACATTCGAAAAGGATTGTTACTGCGTGGGTGTGTGAGAGGAAGGAAATGTCTTTTTTGCAAGTATATCAAGGAAAAGTGGTCGATTAAACGTGGAATTGTCGGGACGATAAAAAAAAAGAAAATATAAGAAAGCTGCAACAACTTTGCGTTTCTCGGCAAAAGCTTAAAAAGACAAACGACGAGCGGGGAAGAAAGGGTTTGACAAGTAATCGATATGGGAATAAGTGCCAAAGTTCTCGAGAAATATGTTTGAAGCTGAGCGGACAAAGAAGCCGACCCATACCCCGTACTCCGCTATATGACCATAAAGAAAGAGAAATACAGCAAGCCAAGGGAGCTTTCCGCACACTTGAAAAAGAGACGACGAGGTTTTCAAGTGGCCCCGAAACTCGCTGCGGGATGTCTAAAAGACTCGCTTCCCCTCCTCTGTTCTTCTTCTCCTCCCGAGAAAAAAATGAAATTTTAAATACTGCGGCAAGTAATTGCGGCACGTTGAATATTTAAAAAAAAAAAAGACCCGCCTCGTTTCATGTGCATATACCCCTTCGCCCGCAGACACGCGTCGTGTCGAGATAGCCTTAGCGTCTACATTTTTCCCTTTGAAAAGAACATACCGCAAGTAGAGCACGCAATCTCTCGCGAGAGCGAATGCAAATTTTCGGGGCTTTTGAAAAGGCTAACGAGAGCGAGCCAACGGGCGCGCGCGTGTGCCGAAGGTAAAAGGCGGCACACGCAGCGATGACCCGCTGAGTCTGGACAAAAGCGCGCGCGCACCTGAGTCGACGATCGCATTAACCATTGTGATTTACCTCGTAACGAGGCTCCTGTACGCTCGATCGCCAATACAGCCTGCCTGTTTATATTTCTCCCTCCGGCGGAGCAGAAATTAAACAACCTCCTCCCCCCTCCTCCCCTACCTGCCTTCCCCTTCTATCCCACACCCTCGTAGTTCGTTTCATATAGTTTGCCCTGTTTTGCTTCCCGAAAGCCACGCACGCAGAGACAGATTTCCAGTTTCGATTACAGCAAAGCTCTCGATTTCCCATCGACAAACAAAGCGTGCGAGCTTTCGATCGAGAGCGTTTCGTGATCGAGTCTCTCTTAATTTGATTGAAAAACGCTAATCACTGCCGTGTGCATTGGCGTATGTTAGTACGCGTGTACGTATAAGCAATACACAGACAGGGCTGCGCGCGCGTTCGAGCGTTATTCTAACCTAACCTTTTGAACTTGGAGCTAATTGTATTATCATACGCTCGGGAGAGGCGACGGATTAAACTAGCCGTGTAGGTGCTTTACGTAAACGATCGTGCGTTCTCTAACGTCTCGTCAATGTTGCGACGTCTTTTTTCCCAATTTCTATCTAATGGTCAATTTGAATTTCTGACAAATCAGGCGTTTTGGAAGGAGGAAGGAGAGAGAGAGAGAGAGAGAGGTCGGAAAGGGCTCGTTGAATTTGAACACGAGCGAGAAAACAAAGTACAGCGCGATAAAGCAATAAAATTGAAATTGAAAGGAAAACAATGAAAGGTTAAGGGTACATAACGTGTTGTGTATTAAGCTGTTTATCTTTACTCACATCCTATATGCATTGAGAGTCTTTGACATATCCGTCCTACCCATTGGTCTGGCCGTTTTCTCTCCGATATCTCAATCGAACAGCGACAATGGAAAAAAAAGGAGCGACGGAAGGAAGCGACAGAAGGATAAAGGGAAAAAGTGGCCGAGAGTGAGAGAGGGATGCTGCAAACAGGATAGTCGGTCTATAAAGGGGGGAGACGTTCGGCGTCCGTGCCAACTTCTTCTCCCGAGCGTTCGTTCGTTCGCCAGACAGACGGAGCAAGCAGCTCTCTCTCTCTTTCTCGAGTCAGAGGACAACGACGAGGGGGATACAGAGGCAGCACACGAAATCTCGACTCTCTGCGGCTGACGCGCGCGAGGGCACACACCGAGAGAGAAAGAGAGAGACACGCACACACAAGTGCCAATCGATCAGCACCGAACTGCAGAGCAGCTGTATATCTGGAGGATGGCTCCTTCTCACGGAGAGAGAGATTCGCGCTGCAGCTCTTCCCGGATTCACGGCGCGTGCACGTGCTGCCTACTGCTCGCCAGGATGGCGGTGGCTCGGTTATAGCTGCCTCGAGGGCGCGGTGGAATATAACGTGCGGCCGAAGGGAGAGGCGTCGCGTGCCGTGCCGCTGCGCCGCGCACTGCCGATGTGTGCTCTCGGCTCCCTTGGCTTCGCTCCTCTCGCTCGTGCCCGCGAGACCGCCCCCCTTGGCCCCCACGACTTTCTCAACGGGGGAGAGAACTTACCGACGCATGCGCGCGAATATATATACATATATACTCTCTTTCCATGATTCTCTCTCTCACTCTAGCTTTCGCGACCCCTCCTCTATCTCTATCTCTCCCTCTTACTGTCTCGTTTTCTCCCTCGTTTATGCTCGTTGGCGTATGGAGCTGTGCGCCCAATGTAGGCGAGACTGGAGAAATTTCTGACTTCTTTATTTAAAAAAAAAATTTTTTTTTATTTGGCTAGGTTGCTCATAGGAATATTCAAGTCGAGCTTAATACGACGAAAATTAGAAAGAAATTAAAAGCATCCTACATTGGCGAGCTTTTTTTTATAGAAATTTCACGGATTTAGCATGCATACGCGAGATTTGTGGTGCGATCGTTAAGTTCAAAGAAAGGGAGCAGTCGAGCTTGTTTTTTAAAAAAAATTGCACATAATCGCACCGCTGCCGCGCCCCTGTAACAGCTCGGTGATTTTCCCAAAGTATAAAAAGAAGAAAAAAACGGAAAGAAATCGCTCTCAATAATCCCAAAGGTGCGGCGCATGCAATGCCAAGAGCTAAGGAAAAAAAAAACGAGTAAGTTCAAGAGAGACAGGCGACCGTGAACGAGTCACCTGTACATCACACACCAGGAACGACAATATTTATCACCGGGTTATCTCGAGGCGGCTAAATAAGCTCGTGGATGAGGTAACGCGACAATCTCGCGCGCGCATCGGGTTGTGTACAGCTATATTCCCCCTTCCAACTCGCGAGATTCAACCTCTCGGCTAATTAAGCCATCTCGCTAGTCTACGCCAAAACTGATGCTACACTCTCGAGGTACTCTATAGGCTCTTATCGGAAAGAGAGAGTCTTGGCTGTCAATATAGAGGGTCGCGTTTGGTCGATAAACAGCGTCACGTTCATCAAACCGCTTGTTGAATACTTCGGCCACACGAAACTCAACCGATCGTCTCTCTTTCAAGAGGTATCACAGGCCCCCACACACACACCGTCGTTATTTCCAGGAAGGGTTTTAGGACTCGCTCTCGTCTTACCCGACGCGCACACGTCAACGCAAGCCGAGTGTCGTTTAAAAATAACCAGGCAATTAGCATGTGCTTTATGGGTAAGGGGGAAGGGGGAGCTCCAGTCTCTGATACTTCTCCAGCAATGGAGTTATACGAGCACTTTCGCGAGAGCGCATCCGTCCGCGAAATTAGCGGGGGGGGGGAGCCCAATTTATCCCAAAGCCGCTGAAATCAGCCTACTTTCCACGCGGGAAAAACGCTCGTGGACGATGCGAAAATTCTCGGCCGTGAAGAAGAAGCAGGAGAAGCGGAGGGAGAATAAGAGAGAGATACCAGAGCTGTCTTCTCCTCGCGATGCAATTAAGCCTCGCACGCGGCTTATCTTACACGTATAGCGAGAGACGTGCAGGCATCGTAACCTGCCCGTCATTAGTCTCGGGGAGAGAGAGCAAGTCAAGCAAGACCGCCGACGAAGAGAGGAGTAAAAGGACGTATATACGTACGTGTGTTTAGATGTGGATGTGTGCGTATAGGTGCGCGCGCACCTCTCGACGAGCGAGGCCGTCTGGACCCGGCGATGACTCACTCTCTCGCCCGGCTACGTCACCCAACTCCTCTCCGGTTTACTGCCATGTGCGCGCTGCTGTCGATGTATATATTCTCCACCTCCCCCCCCCACACAGCCCCGCTCGACCAGACCCTTTTATGCTTCCGTCGCTAAGTAGGCGATGCGTCCTCCCTCGCTATGCACACTCTTCGATTACTCATTTTTTTTTTATTCTTTTACCTTCGCGATGTTTGCCTCGTGAGCTTGCGAATAGCGTGACGCGCGACTTTTTATTTCCACGGTACGCACTCACGCTAGTTAAAATTCATGGCGATATTGATTTTCTTTTTTTCTTTCCTCTCCAAAGGGACTAGTTTCATCTAGAACGTGGTTGGGATGGACGTGTAAGTGCTGTGTGTCACTATGGCTAAGGTAAATATTGAATGAAAAAATAAAAAAAAGCAATGAATAAGCCAAGCTTGTTTTTATACAAGCCAAATGTTGGTTGGTCATATACGAGAGATAAGCTACTAAGAGGCGTTATCAAAACGTTGACCTTGTCGATTAAGAGTTACGTCAAATTTTGCAAAAGCTAAGGTGAACAAAATTGTGTAAAACAAAAAAAGCGGAATAAACGTTACGGTGATGCCGCTTAAAATTTTGCGCTCGACGAAAGCCAATAGTTTGCGGAACGTAACGATCCAGACAACACACAGACGCATATATGAGCCGTGTCGCGCGAGCGTTTGAATTCCAACGCGGTTATTTATAAAGCAGCGCAGGGTCTGCTCTCACGTGCACTCGCGGAATGTCGATCTGACGTTTCGAACCGTAGGACTAAGCAGGCCCGCGCTACATGCCGTTTTCGCCTAGTACAACGCACGCACTCGCCGGCAAGCCTTCGCTCTCTGCGGTCTATAAATAGAAGCATCCAAAGCCTTATTAGAGTTGTCCTCGCGAAAATAAGGAAGATCGGATTCATAAGAGCGAGAAAACTCGCGAGATCGGCTTACCGATCTTTGTTTTTTTCGCTCTCTCTCTCTCTGCAGATTACGAGAGCCATAACTCGGAACTAGAGGTAATGGTAGTTTTAATGGTACGAGAAAGGTGCTCTCGCTGTGGTGCTTTCTAAAATAACTGCTACCACGGTAGCGTTGTAGCGGGTCGCGTTGTTGTGGGCGAAAGTCAACCGAGCCGAATAAATCGTCGCATTGTGCGCGCAACGCGCGCAATACGTCGTTTTAATCGCTCGATTTATTGGCCTCTCTCCGCGCTTGGATTAATTTAATTTTATTTATACGTGTACGCGAGTAGCGTTGTGAAGTTACGTAAACGATTAGGATCGGAAAGAAGGGGCTTACCTTATCGCTAGCGCACCGAAAACATCTAATACGCGCTCATTGTGTGTACAACGAAATCTGATGTTAAAGAAGAAAAATCGGTTCGTATTGCCGATTAATTGCCCGGCGACATACTGAATCCAAGCGGCAACCAGACGTAAATCTCCAGCGAGACGCATTACTTGATTCTAATTGGAGGTATATATACAATCGGGAGGAAGAAGGGGCCGATTTTCTAGTCGCCTACAGGAGGATAATAAAAAGCATCGCGTGTGAGACGTCGAAAGTTCGCTCGCGACGCGCTAGTGTGTATAAACTTTCATGCCCCGGGGAGGAATCAGAACGAGTCGGGTTATACATTTGCCGGGGCAGATCGAAGGATGGCCACCGTATGTACTGTACGATAGACGTGCCGATATCCCCTGTTTCCCCCATGGTTAAATTTGTCCGCGCGTTGACAAATTGGATTTTCTCCGGGCGAGCTTTCTCGCGCATGTATGTACCGATCGCCAACCGATCGTGCTTGTAACGCGAAGATGTATACCGCTGTGGATCGGCATGAAAAAAATCGCGATCGTCAAACTTTTTAAAACACGCCGAGAGAAGACTCGATGAAAGAGGGTCATCGTGCGCAGGTGCCCATTGGCCGAGATACCGGCGATCGGTTATGGGGGATCTTATAACGGCCCGCGCGCTCTCTCTCTCCTGTGCGCGTGTACATATGCGAAGACAATAGACGACATTGGAGCCGCGAGCGGAATAGCAATTACAAGTCGCCGGCTCCGAGTTTAATATTCATCGCCCGGCAAGCGCATTACCAAGGGACCTGGGCTCGCCCTCTCTAATGAGCGCCGGTGTAGTGTTAGGTTGACCGGGTATAAATAGAACGCGCGCGGTACCACTGTCATGGTCGTAGGGTTATATTTGCGTCGCGTAAAAGTTTTCGTTAATTTGAGGATTTTTTGGTCGGTCGTTGGTAACGTGTGGGTTGAGTTGAAAGGAATTTTTATTGGCTAGGAGTAGATGCTGGGGTGGCAACGACGTGTCGATTGACAATACTTGAATTTGAGCATTTTTAGGATTGGTTACGTATAGTATAATAAATGTAATTAAGCTAATTATTAGAATAACAGTTAACGATAAGAAAGATTTCTAATCTTTATATAAAAGAAGAGACGTACATCGAAGAATGAGGTGTTCACTTTATTAGCAGGAAGCATTTGCGCGCTGGTTTGTCTATAGAGTCGTGTTCGGTGCCACGAACTTGCAACTACACAAAGTCACGATTCCACCGCTGGCTTTGCCGCTTGACCCGAATATCGAAGGTTCATAAATAAATGTATTGGCATTGTAACGCGAAATCACTTTGTTACTTTTGGCTGCCTTGAAATGATAAAAGGACGATGAAAGAATTCTTAAAAATATGGCTGTTTTGTACGTCTAATAAAGCTGATAATAAAAATTTAAATAATCGTCAATTTGATTTATATAATATTGGAACGGAATATAAAGAATTATTCACTCGTTTACAAGTAGTTGAAAATATTTGAGGATATGGTAAACAGTGCAACGAAGTTTCTAACGAGCAAACGTCTTGTTCATTGTTAGTCTGCAACGAAACAATAGTATTCAGGTCAAACATTTTCAACGAATATCCTGCGTTTACAAAATACCCACTGACATGCCTATAGCAGATAGCTACAGCTATTATCAGAAAGCAAACACGGTAGTATATACGACGCTGCTTATCCGTGCAGGAAAGTCATCAACCCTATTTCAAGAAAGCCACGAAACACCAAAGGCTTATCCAAAACGTAACCATACACCCAAGAGACTCAGCTTCCACTAGGGTTTCCGCTGCAGACAGCTGATAACGAGCTCCTGCGTAACAGTCGCATTAGAAAAACCGCACACCGATGCTCCAAGTTTCGCCGAGGAAAGCAAAGATCACCTGCAACCTCTTAAAAAGTCCGTTCCCAAGCCACTCTAAGGAAGCCCGTAAAAACGAAGAGAGAAAAAACAAGCGTAGCAATGGAGCTGGCTTTTAGAGCTGGGAGCAGAGAGAAAAGTGAGAGAGGGAGAGAGAAGCCGAAGGAGCGTTGCCGCGGTGTGGTTATAGGAAGAGAGCGGTCACGGTCAGGTGGTCCCCCGGCCGTGACGGTCCCGCGCGCTCCTCGACAACCTCCGCGGAAGCGCTGTATCGAAAGGAGCGTCTACTTCCGGTCGCACCTGTCCTCCCGTAGGAGAGCCCTCGCGGAAAGCCGAGGCCGCACAGGCGACGTCGTCTGTGCCGTATATTATATACCTGCCGAGAGAGCGCTGCTCTTTGCCGCAGCCCACGGGGGCGTTTACGGCTCCTCGTCAGCCAACGGAGTCGGGTCGACCTAACCTCGTTGCGCAGGCCTCTCTCTCGCCTCGGGAGAGCGCACACACCGCGCCCACACTGCTCTAGGCAGCGGCGCACGAAAAGATGGCTGGCCATGCAGCTGCGGTCGCGGCCCCAAAGACAGCCAGAGAGCCTGTCCGCTGAAAATCTGATGTTGTGCATTTGCTTACCAATAAACGTCGTGGTCGTCGTGGTCGTTGCGCTGGCCGCAGCCAACTCGGCAGCCTCGACGCTCGGGAGGGACACACGCACGAGAGGTCGAGCCGCGGGGAAAGGCCCAGCTGGAGCGGAGGGACGATTTTATGCCAAGACGAGTGTGCTGCTCCTCCTCGGCTCCGAGGCCTCGCCAACAGCCAACTGCACACGCACTCTCTCTCTCTCTCTCTCTCGGCGCTCCTTTGGGATTAACGCACTCTTCTTTCTCTCTCTCTTTCTCTCGCGTGGCTAGTGGGACGCGCGCGACTTGCCACCGCGATCTACCTCTCTCTCCTGCGCACACTCTCTCTCTCTTCGCCGAGAGATACACTGCTTCTCCTCCTGATGCTGCTTTGCCGCTGCCTGCTGCTGATGCGATTGTTGGGGGACCAGTCATACACCAACACACGCTTACGGAATTGTACACACTTACGATAGGATCGAAACTCTTTCTCTTTCTCGCTCTCTCTTTCTCGCGCGCCCGTCGATCTACGATCTAGCGGTAGCGCGACTGTAGCGCGAGCTGTAGTTCTGACGCTCGGTGGTAGAGGACGCAAGTTAATGGGCAACGGATCGAAGCCCGCGAATTTTGAATGATGGATAAGGTTTGGCAAATAGACACCAGGTGCTCAGTCGACCTTAAACTACTTATTTCATTAATAAATAAAAAAAACTTTTTTTTGTAATAACTATCATTAAGTCGTTAAATACAAGAACGAATGTTCAAAAATTTTACAATATTTTTCGTGAATTTTAAATAATTATCTCGCGATGACTAATAACGGTAATAATTAAAATAATCTTGTCTTACATAATACATAATAGCGAATGCAAGATTGGCGAATCGGGCGTTTGAATAAATATTTTAATTGTAATTTAAATTTATTGAAACGAACATTGAGAAATTATAATCTAGATACAGAAGTGAAAATTTCCAATGTTTAATTTGCATTGTCGAATAATATTATGCGTGTGGTACATAACAAATGTCAAGGTAAAGTAAAAACAAGGGAAATTTGCATTTTTTTTTAAATTATAATTTTTATTAAATACTAACATGCGTACAATACTTTTAAAAGACGGTTAATTGAGAAAAATAAAATTAAGTAATTGTTTGGGGAATTCCACGATTTTATACGAGTCATCGTTGTTAATCCTTTACATCGTGGACGCATTTATGCGCGGTCAATGCGACTTCGCACCTCTCGGCTAATAGATTTGCTGCAACAATAATAATATTCAACGGTATAAAATTGCTGTCCTGCAGCAATACAAAAAATGATTAAAAAATTATTGATTTTCGTATTCACCTTTTTTAATACAGTCATCTATTTTCGTCTCATTGACCGGCTGACCGAAACTTTTGAATATATCAATTTCCACTGTCGCGTTCAGCTTGCCGTCGACCATCTAGACAAACAAGTAAATTTTTAAACCCCACGACGATTAAAGACCCAGCAAATATTCTTTATTTGAAAATACTTACGATGTCTAAGTTTTCAGCAAGACAAGCATAGTAACATCTATTTCCTGTAAAAAATTTAAGGGTTTAATACACAACTACTCGTTATTGAGCACAACGTTTTCTCAGAATAAAAATTACCTTCATCTCCGCACTTTCTTTGCATCTCTTTCACCTCGGATATCGTATATCCGTAGACTTGCTGAAAAAATAAATGTATATTAAACTTTCAAGTTTGCCTATTTTTTGTTATTTCTCTCGAGAATTACCTTTAGAAAAAAAAAGTGAAAATCAAATTTTGAAGAATATCTAAGCCAAGATTAAATACACGAGCATCGCGTTGGTAAAAATTATATTGACTTTGTACTTACGACTCCGACAAATACACAGAAGACGACGATAAAGTACTTCATTTTTTCTGGCTTCTAGTGTTCCAAGGTGTCGTTGATATTTTTTGACTAAACAAAATTTTGAAAAGCATAGCTTATTTATAAGAGCAGTGAACAACGCGCATAGAGGAAATATTACGCGAGTATAATTAGAAAATTGAGTCGTTAAATCGCAATGAATAAGCGGATAGATAAATCACGGGTTTACGATGTATTCATTGTTGCAGCTGTGAATAAGGATGAGTTTTTACTATTTGATAAAAAAAAAAGGAAGAAAAACAGTATTATTGTTAGTACTGAAAAAAATCATAAAAAGCCACTTAAAATTTGTTAAAACCAAAATCTTAGATTGATTATCGAAAATTTAGTTGGTACTGTATATACGTACAACGTACATTTCGTCTCTTTTTAAAATGTTTCAGTAAATTAACTCAGTCGATAGACACTGATTATCACCTGGATTACGAACGCAAAACCCGTGCGATCGAAGCAATTCGAGCATCCACATGATTTATTAAAGAAAAATTAACAAGACAATGTAAATAAGAATTTCGTAGCTTTTACACATTAAACAAAAGTATGACCTTATTAAATGTAGTTCAAATAAAGTAGTTCTAACAGTTTCCAAAAGATTATCGGTTTACGTTTTCTCGACATTAAATTCACGCATGAATAAAATATTTCGTGAATTAATAAGGCTGACGATTTATAAAGAATTATCATTCGATACAAATTATCGGATCGTGTATCCGCCGGCAAACACTAGATGGCATAATAAGTGTTAGCGCGCAAGCCAAACAAATCGGTTTGAATAAAGATTTCGAGTGCCATTGATTGCTTAGCCTTCTTTATTAGCCTTGAAATATGTCAGGAAAAATTTTATTTGAATCTTAATGAATAACGTCGGGGTTGTTTGGCTGATAAGAGCATGGACGAAATAAACGTGTCTGAAATTGACGTAGCAATTTTGTATAACGTTTTCATTGCCACGCGGACTTATTTATTAGAAATTAATGTATTATAATGAAAATATTACGCTTAAGTAACTGTAATAAGCAAATATTGTCTAGACGTTATATTAAAGAGAGAAAGGAAGATAGAGAGTATAATCCATCTTGCGCTGATGATTGTAAAAGCATAACGTAATAAGCCAGCGCCAAGGGAAATGATAATAAAAAAAAAAACTATATATACCAATAAACGACGAAAAGTATAAACATTGATTCAAGAATTACTTTTACAATTTCTACTGTATTATACTTTCTACTATACAGTTATTACACTATTTATGTATTATATATCATTGAAATACAAGTCTCACATTAAAATAATCTAAACTTTCTATACACGTAAATGGGGAAACCACTTCTATAAAAATTATACCAGAACACATTTATAAAAATTACGCTAACCTCAGTCCGCTTCGACTCTACTATAACTTTTACACTCGATTTTACGCACAAATGAAATACTCCGTTGTACCAAGGTGATTATGTTATTTACTATCAATTTTGTTAATTGTTTTTCCTTAATGCTTTAAAATTAAGCCGGCCCAAGTACCCAGCCATAAGCGCAAAACAAAATGAAAATCGGTAATTTTACCTTGAAATAACTTGGCCAAGAGAGCGAAGCAAAGAGCAGCAAGTCAAAGCCAAGCGAAGATCCAGCCGAGTACAGAGTGGCTTCTCAGCTTCTTTCGCCCTTTTTAATCCACATCCATCCCATACGAGTCGTCGACGTCGTCCCCCACCCACCGGTTAAAAACCTGTTGTTAGTCAATGACACTTACCCGACGCCAGCGCTGCGGGCTTCATAACGATTCTCTGTAAAACCAGCTTGATATCCATAATCCCTCTCTGTCTTTACTCGTTATCGCTGACGCAGCATCGATAAGAGATGAGCGACATCGATAAGGCAAGTTTCTGCAACGTTATCACATCCCCTGCTGATCAGTCGCGCACACGCAAATACAGAGAGAGATCTGCGACGGATGAAAATGAATGATGCTTTTATCGATCGATTAAAAAGCTCGCGCGCACACATATATATGTTCGAACTTGCCCCGCGGTATACATACAGTTTAATTAAGCGCTGCTTCGCGCTCTGTTGGCTCGATCGGCACCGTCATGTCAACGCTCTCGAACAATTAGGTAAAAGACCGATTTAACGATCGCCTCTATAATAGAGTCTCGTGTTTCTCATGATATACATTTAGCTTCTGTCGGTGTAGAAAAATGAGGATCTATCTCTCTCTCTTTCTCTCGATTATCCAAAGCATCGGCTTGAAGCCCTTATAACACGCTGCAATCAATTAAATGATTGTTTGCTCTCACGCGCAGGAGCGTATAGACGCGTGCGCGTGTTTTCCTAGGCTAGCCTTAATTGCAAAGATGACTGGCGTATTCAATATTTATAAGTGCTTGCCACCGCGCGACGCGTAATACTATTTGTTCTCGGTGAACTCGCGATCGCGCGCTCTCAGGTATTATGATACAGTCCTCCAGCGTTGATTCTTCTGAAAACAACCGAAAATCGGGTTATAAGTATTCTGCTCGATTAGTAATTCAAGGCATTTTTTAATAAAATTCACGGAGCTGCCATGAAAAGCCTCTTTGTTAAAACTGAATTTACGCCCGGCACATCCATCGATGTCACGCTGCTCCCAATAACCGGGTCGTTAAACCTACTTTCCCCAGAATGACTCTGCAATTTGGCCATTACATCAGAAAGATTAGTTAAATTTCTATTTGATGCTTTATCAAAACTCACATCGTCGAATTCGTCGCTTGTTATCGCCGCGTAGAATCGATAAGTCGAGCATATTGTGTATAGAGCGATAAGGCGAGTGTATCTGTAACACGATCACCTCCCACGCTGATCGTCGATGTTAGCATAGGCGGCGTAGCAAACGAAACATATGTAAAGGAATATTGTTGTTGTATCGATTGACAAAATATACTCGCTTCCTTTGGAACGTTTTCCCTCGTAGAGCTAATTACGCCTACCCGACCTTATTGCTTCATCGTGATGTCATCGCTGCTTGAGCTATTAGGTAAATGATCGCCCAATGAATGCGCTCCTGGCTACTTAGCTCTTTCTCCCTCTCGTAGGTTCTTTAAACGCACAGGTGCGCTTATACGCCGAAATGGCTAGCTTGGAGAAAAAGTTAAACAAAAAATTGTAAGAAAAGTTGATGTACCTATACTTGCGCACTTTTTTTTTGGCACGGATGTGTCTGGATTTCGCGCTCAATTTTTTTTAAATCGATCGTCCAGGAGGTCACGTAACAAAATAAATGCATTGTGATAAAGACCAAGCGCGTAGATTTTTTTTTTACAAAACTATTTTAACATGACAATATTTTAGGCAACGTAAATTTTTGTTCTATTTTGATGTTTCTTTCAACGTATGCTAAACTCGCATATATTTTTATAAAAAAAAAAAAAAAAAAAATTGCTGATCATCGGTTACACTAAAATAAAATGCACAAAAATTAAACACTTCTGTTATCTACAATTTTAAAATCATAACTATACATCTTAATTATTTTATATTTAACGCGATATATTTATTGGAAAATCGAAATGCCGTAATTGAAAGCACAAACTAACATAATACAAATGCGAAATAGATAAGATTTGTTTATCAACAGTGTGAACCCTGGACCCATCGCCAGCCCCATTATCTCCGCTAATATCATTTCCGTCGTCGTCGACATGTATACAGTCTCGTGCGAAATCTCATTTGAAAAACTATCTCTTGCTGCAATATTGTGCATAAAAAACTGCGAAAGAAAGCCAATAGGGAGGATGGTATACAGAGTTATAGTTCCGGCTGGAAAGTCGTCTCCGTCTTCAATTTTGCCATCGTCTTAGCTTGGCTTGATTAATTAAGGGCAATTCCGGGCTATAATTGCCGGCGGCTTTCGCCGTCTGCTCCCCCCCCCCCACTCTCGCCCCTAAGCGCAATCGCGAATTGAATTATTTCGATCGCGCGCTTTATTCCCGCTTCCGAAAGCTATGCTTATAAGCTTAGCTTTCGGATGAGCCGTTTGTTTGCGTATACGCACACACACACACGCGCGTGCTTGCGAGAGAGAGAGAGAGAGAGAGAGAGAGAGAGAGAGAGAGAGAGAGAGCCTACTCACGATGCTGGCGAGTTCGCACTGTGCACGTGTGTCAAAAGCAAATATATATATATATATATATATATATATATAACCGATGAATTATCCGGCTCTCTGGCAAAACAGCTCGCTGAGTTTCGGCTTTAGAGGCATCTAATGTGTTTTTTTGAGTAACCGCGCGCGCCGATGTGTATGCGGCTACGTGCGTGTGTGCGTGGCTTTTTATAGCGTCTGGTGTATGGGTAAAGTTTCGGTGGGATTTTTTTTGAGGAACCGCGATACGGGTAAACAGTGATCATACGATTTTCTGCTTATCTGAGAATAGATATAGATTTTAGTGATTAGCTTTTGGTTTTCATTTTGTTAGATTGTGCAAGAGATTAAAAGAAGATTTTAAAACTTTCTGAAATATAATACAATATGAAAGAAAGAGAACGTTTTTTTAACATATATTTTTGGATGCAGCTGTGTACTGCTGATACAATTGCAATCGTTTGATTAGCTGCGCGTATTGTATTTTAAAATGACTTTTAATATGCTTGCCCTTCGGCTTTCTTATTTTCGCGGAATGAGAAATTTTTTCACGACACAAATTGTATTTTATTATATCTTTTTCGTTTTTTTTATGTGGATTTACAATATTTATGGCTCTTTATATAAAACTTTTATTATTTCAGTGACTCTCACATGAATTTGAGTTTACGCGTTTTATTTGAGTTTAAAATAGAACAATTGAAATGCAAACGTAGTAAGTAATTAGAGGCCCAACCCACAAGGTGTATTTGTCTGTTTGATTTGATAAGAATAGAAAGAGAGAAATTCCTGTCAGATAATTAAATTAATAAAATAAACGTTAAGAGAGTATTGCATTAACGTGGGCATGGAGTCAGTGAGTAAGGATTGATCAATTTATTGAAGCTTTTAACATTATTTTCCATTTGACGTGTCAACATGTTTTAAACATTCGAATTATTGCGACAATTTGGATCATTATCAGTTGTTGAATATCAATGTTAAAATAATCATCCGCCGATGCTTTTGCGGATCGAATGAATCTTTTATTTTTTATTTTCAGTGATGCAAGTAATTGCGACAAAAATCGACACCTACGTCTAAGTATCCCACGGTATTTTAATTTCCTGCTTGACTATATCTTATATATATCACAGATAAAAATTGGCTCACAAAATCGTTACGCGTTCAATATTTATTCGAAACATTTCAATTCGAGTGTATATTTTATAAATTATAAATAGAAAAAAACCGTTTTTGTTCTTAACGATTTGTTTTTTAATTTGAGTTTTTTTAGCGCAAAAAAATAAATAAAAACTATGTCTGTTATTTCAGTTCAAAAGTGTACAGACTCATCAAGGAAGAGGACAATTGCGATGACTGGACAAATTATGTGAAGCATTTAAAAATATTCAAGGTAAGAAGAATTTGTAAACTAAAATTTGAGCTCACTCTAAAAATGTTCGTTATCCTTTTTCCTGGAAGTTGAGATTTCAATAGAGAGACTTCCGAGTACACGTTTGTACACGACGTTTTTTTTTCTCCTCTCTACAATATTTTATCTGGTGTTACTTATACAGTTGAAAAAATTGTCAAAATATACCTCGTTATTATATGTATTTGAGTTTTTGGAACAGATTGTCATCGGATATCGCAAAGAAAAACGGATTTCCTCAAGTGTTATTTCTTTTTTTTTTTTATCTTTCAATCGGAGCACACGGTATTGTCGGTATCGACAAATATTTTCGATAATTTAAAACTTTTTGGAACGGATATTACGAAAACACAATGGGTTATACACGTATAACCCATTGTGTTTTATATTCTGTATCCTTTTGATTCGTTAATTAACAGCCGTTCGATAATTTCCTCGAGTCAAACCTATATGTATACACACCTATAATAATATAAACGAACAACCGATTTGATTTCGGCGCGCACGTGTGTGTACTCGAGAGCGTCTAGCGCTTGAGCTTTAAACTTACGACACGGGGATTTAAAAGTTTTGACAGCTAATCTCTTGATGGATGATCCCAATGTTTATCAACGCCGCTGGCCAGAGCTGATTTGACCGTCGCTTTGATTAATACTTTACTCTTTTGTATTGTCTATATATCGGCGAGTGGGGTCGTAGAAAAATTTTAACAACCGCGCGCACGGCGCAGACGCACACTTGGCATTGTAGCCAAGGAAATAATAAGTTAGCTCATCAAAGTGTACGAACAATTAAGGCTAACTATGTTTGTTACACAGTGAGCTACATCTGTAAATATCGTTTGCTCCTTAATAGCCAGTATTGTTCAATGTCGCGTTATAATCAACGGGTAAAATCGGCAGGACACGTTTTTGCTTTTTTCTTTCTTCTTCTTTTTTTTTTGTTTGAAAAAAAAAGTAAGAAAATCGTTTTAAACACGTTAGCAAATATGTAACAGTAAAGCAAGCCGACGACGAAGAAACGCAAACCGGTTCGGCTTACTTAAAGAACAAATAAGAAAAAAACACACAGACCGCTTATATAGCGATTAAACTATCCAAATAGTAAGTACCGTATTCGTCGCTTGGGAGAAATCACACTCGAACACGGTGTACATCGTCATCGCAAACTCAAAACAATCGTGTTCAATCGCTACTACGATACATTCCTGCAGCGACCGCGGACAGACACAAGTATTGCCCGCGAATCTTCTCGAAAAATCGCCACGGTACCAAAGTCTTAACGCAGACGCGCGTGTCCAGAGAGAGAGAGAGAGAGAGACGCGAAAAACGGAAACCGGCCGGCGTATCGCTGCACGCGCGCACACGTCCAGAGAGCGACGCACCGCGTATATATGTATATGGATCGGCGCTTTCCTCCACTAACCTTCCGTCTTGCGAATATTCTATCAGTCGAAGGTCATCCGCGCGACGTCTGCCGGTGGGGGCTCGGAAATCTCCGCGCGCTCGCCTCTACGTCATATATATCATATATACGTATACGTAAATACATGTATATATACTTAGGCTGTCTGCAGAGAGAGAGAGAGACGCTCGCAATTTTCGGAAACTCGGCTCTCTTCTATCCCTCTCCTTTCGACTTCGGGGCCCGTTTAGCGGCCGAGAGAGAGAGAGAGAGAGAGAGAGAGAGAGTAGAGCCCGCGGATGGGGGAAGAGTTTCGACGGGCTGCCTGGGGGCTCTCTGACGGCGGGCAAGCGACGTCGGCGCCGCAGAGCGCCAGTCGTCGCGCGGAATTGCCTCAGTTCGGAGCGCGCTCGCGCGGAGGACACATCTATATCTCCGTCGTCTGCTCTCGTCCACTCTCGTTTCTTTCGAATTGCCCCCTTCGATTTATAATCGGGCTGGTCGGTTCGTTCGAGGTTCGCGATAAGCGCTCATAGAAGAAATTGGCGACCAGGCGCGCGCGCGCTCGGGGACAAAAGCGCAGGGCCAGGCGCAAGCCGTGTTATGGGCCGTGGCGAATTTGGTGAGTGTGCTGCTGCTGCTGCTGTTGCTGACCCATTCTTTGAGTATGTGTAAGTGTGCGCGCGCGACTGTGTGTGTGTGGGTGAGATTCGTGGATGGGCCGGTTAGACACGAAGGACGTCGCGGCTTTGAGGTTAGCCCTCCTCCGCTTGACGTTCGCCGGACGGAATTTGGCACGCGCGCATCTCGACTGTTCGGTTATATAGCTGGTACCCGCACGCGCGGGCACAAGTATAACGCTCCGGATTTCGGAGCTTCCTTTTCTCCGTTTTTAGCTTATGTAAGCTTGGCGAGCTTTAGCTTGGCGCTCTCATCCGACAATGGAGCTTGCTGCTCCCTCCCACCCCCTCCCCTTGCCCCTTCTATCTACCCTTGTATTCTCAAGCTCCTACCGGTTGTGTTTGTTTTGATTGTTACCTGCTGATTTGAACGAGTCGTGCTTTTATTGTAAATACAAAGAGTCTGAATGTATTTCAATGGTGCGTGTGTATGTTACTGTACAGATGGTCGTCGGCGGTTGGCGCGAATTTGCGGAGCACGACTAATCGACGCGGGACTCGCATAGTGTGGTAATTCGCGTTACAGTTATCAGTGGCCTTTCTTCTTTATTTCATTGCTCAAGCACTAGTTATGTAAGTTCAACAATTCGCTGCTGATTTGTAACATTGCTTGGGATATTTGCACAACTTAGTTTGCCTGCTAAGCTGGCCAAACAGCCAGTTGGCATTGTGATTTAAAGACAATAATTATACTTGTGTCTGTGCCTGTGTGCCTGTGTGTAGTACAAGACAAGTGATTTGCTCTTTCCTTTCATATCTTCATTGTGTTCAAAGTGAAAATTTTACATTGTTTTCATTTCATTATCAAGATATCTTTGAATCTTTCTTTAAATAGTAACTATATTTTTTAATTTTTTTAAAGTATATACTCTTTTTAAATATCAAAATTTGTTATATACAGAAATGGTACAGATAGCGTGATTAACAGTAAATAAATTTACATAAGGTATTTATATTTCTTACATCTTTATGACTCTTGGGAATACATTTGAAAAAAATTATTGCACTAGAAAAATATAAAATAAGATTGTACTTGTTAAATTATCAATGTGCAAAAAGTATTGTAAAATACCTATAAAATTATAATTTACTACTAAATAAATTAATATTGATTGATGGGTATTAATTTTCTTGGCAGTAATAAAATAAATTAGCATTTTAACTCTCATCACTTTTATTGATGTCAAGCTAGAAAGATGTGTTTCTTTCTTTGTAGCGACATATACTTTATTGATTAGTATATTTCAATATCTTTTTATAAGTTTAATTCTTTGTACTAAATAAACTTCATTTAAAACTATTGAATGATATTTTAAACTTGATAGAAGAATTAGTAAGTATTCCAATTTTTATGGTGTTACTGAAAATAAAAAGAAATATTCACAAAGCTTGCACGAATAAGTTAGTTAATATTTTATAATGGATAAAAAATTCTATATTAATTATATAGAAATTAATATTCTAAATTATGTGTAGGTTTTATTCAAAAATAAAATTTTATATTAAATGCTACCATAATATGTAAAATTTTATACTTAATGCAATATCTATTATTTACTTTGCAAAAATAATTGAAATAAAAGTCAACAAATAAAGTAAAATAAAATTTGCAGCCAATTATCCAAATTGTTACAATATTATGTAATATATTTCAAATATCACATCTTAAAGATTTTATCTACTATCAGTTGAACGATAAAAATTAATCCTCATTAACATTATTCCCAGTAAAGCTTATTTGAGTAAACAATTTGCAGTAAATAAAAGTTCATTTAATTATGAATAAATAAATTAAAAGTTGATTATTTTTGTATCGTCTCAACCATATTACACAAATGAAAATTTATAATGTGACACAAGTATCAGAAAGTGTTTATAACTGATTTCATTTACTGATATTTACCGTTATGCATGTTTTTAGTAAATAAACTTTTATCAATTCAATTTCTTTTTATTGGTCTAAGATTAATCCGCTGATAATCACATAACTGTGAAAATAATATAAGTGCAATGCACCATCTAGCTTTTTCATTATATTTAGTACAAGTTGTAGTAATGATCATTGAAATCAGTTAAGATAGAAAGCAGATATTGAAATTTCACAAAAATTTGTCATCTTTACTTCTAGCAAAGAATTGATTCACAATAATGACAAATACAGTTTCAAGAAAGAACATGAACGTACAAGTTGGAACTTGGAAAACACTTGAATTGTTGGGTATCTAAAGAGTCAAATCTACATCACAAATATGTTTTTGAACAATGAAGATTACAAGAATTTTATCTAAAATTCTTTAAGCTGCTAGTATTAAATAAATAATAATCTAATAAATTAAGCAAATCAAAAAGAGGATCGTAAGAACATGCTAATTTTATCGAAGAGAATTTCCGACATTGTTTCATTGGATGAGTTTATTAGCCTTGCTGACTTGCATTTCTGATGTTTTTTCCGATGCTCTACGAACAATTATGTGCTAATTCAAAAATTACAGTTATTGACAATCGTCACTGTCTCATCGTTATCTTTCGTTCTTCCCTTTCTTGACATATTATATGGAATTTTTAAAATCCCCTCAAATTTTTCTTGCAAACATCTTATCATTTTATTCCGTACTTAAGCGCATTAGAATATAACTTTGAAGTGCAGTAAAGCATTACACGCAATATTAATCGACTTATGTCTTCTATTTCAGATAGATAGTGGCCCAACGGAAAAATGGACGGCAAGACGTACGCGCAGAAGCCGAAGAACCCGAGGGAGAACGCGAATCCACTTAGTGCTTTAACGTTCGGGTAAGCATGGTTAATTTCAATCGTCAAGCCTGACAGATCAAAATCCAGCTTTTAATCTGAATCATAAATTAATTTTATTGATAAATTCTAAATCTTTATTGTCACGTTGGACCGCGATCACATTCAAATATCTTAATACCCACCTTCGAGTTTTCGAGAAAAACATTGACGAATGTGACGATAAAACGACCAAATATCAATCGTCGCGTTGGGCCAATAACAGATGATCTACGTTTATTTAAATAGCTCACTTCCTCGTTTACAAATTTTTGTGAAAAAACGCAATAGATACCGAACGCCGATAAGGTCTAACCGTAAAGATCAAGCGCGGTGATAAGTAGCGCGGCTTGTAAATAAGAAGAAGCGCTATCACTTTGAAGCCTTGTTCTCGAACTTGTTTGCTCGATCGAGATTGAGAGAGGAAAAGAAAAAGGGATTTGAAGAGACAAGCAGCCACCTGCAGCGCTGATTTTTCATGTCATGAAAAAAAAAAAAAAAGAAAAGAAAAAAGAGCCGAGAAAATGCGCGTGCGAGCGCGACTGTCTTTTTCTTCCTTGTCGCGTTGGATTATGACACACAACGTAAATTCCAGGCCAATGCGTGTCGCTTGGACCAACGAATGGCATCACACGCCTCCCAGTTCCGCCGCGATTGGAAACAATTAGTCGGCGTATTGTCTCGTGGGATCGATTACTTTGCCGTCGCTCTGGATTTCGGGCTTTATACATATATATGAATCACGAATTTTTTATCTCTTGTTATTTATTTTTTTTTTTTATCATTATTCCAGCTCGTAAAACAGATTTTTTTTTGTTTTGAAATAAAACTTGAAATAAAAAAAACAACAACAACGTAAACAATATATAAATTTTGCTTTGTGTTTCAGGTACATATTACGGTTGTTCTGGGTCGGTTATCGTCGCGACCTTGACATCCAGGATCTGTACGAGCCGTTAAAAGAGCACAAGAGTCACTTGCTCGGCGAAAAGATAGCAAGATTATGGGAACAGGAATGCGAGCGGGCGAAGGCAAAGTATCGCCCGAAAGGCAAGCCCGGCGATGGAGAATCCGGGCCGCAACCGAGCCTCCTGCGGGTGCTCACGCGCTGCTTCGGCGCCAAAATCATGCTCTACGGCATTCTCCTCGCCATATTCGAGATTGTACTGAGGTATGTATATATCAATTGATTATTAATCAATTCGTCTGGGCTGTTGAAATCGACGGCTCTTACTCACGATGCCAGCAGTCGTTGGATTCTTCTTTTTATTTATTTCTTTTTTTGCACAGATTTTTCGTATAAAACTTTAGATGGTCGTGTTTAATAACGAGGTTGCATAATACTATGTTTTTTCGGAGACTTTTCGATTTTTAAATAATTTTTGATTTTCGCTGAAATTTTGACGGAGACGAAAATTTTTTTTTTAGCCAGCTTGCTTGATACAGTATCGGCAGAAACATTTTTGCTTTGTCATTCTCGGAGTTCGACGTCGTTCATTCTTTTCTTTTTTTTGCTCTTTCTCTTTTTTTTTTTAGTACACAGTAAACGACTGTGCGCGATATTTACACAACCGGGCGATAAAACGAGCCGTGCGCACGAGCACACTATGACAAAAGTCAGGGTTTAACGCGACGATGGTCGCATATGCTTGATGGTTTTTCTACTGCTTGATGAATGTTATGGTGCTACACAATTGGATGTGGCGGTTCGGCAGTTGAGAGATCGTTGAATTAGTACCTTATTGACTTGTACTGGGGAGAAGAGGTCGAGGATGAGGAAAGATCAATAGCTTTAAAAATATCAAGGAAAATTCATTTGATGTTTGTAGAAGATGATTCATTACTCGAAGAAAATTTAAAAACGAATTTATTTTCCTTTTGCAGTAACAAGGAAATTGTACTTAAATTATGGTAGTAAAGCCTAAAATAATTTTAATTAAAAAAATATACTATTTTCCTTTTCCATAACGTACAGTTTTGAAGTTGCATTAAACACTTTTCATTTGTTTAACACTGTCATCCAACATTTATTATGTTAACATTTAATAGTGTACAAATTTTCTTTTTCTTTTTTTTGTTTGTCAACCAACGTTTCAATTAAACGCCTAACCGCGCTAGTCTAGTCCTCGACTAACACTTTAGTAATTTAAACATTTTAAGAGTCAACTCATAAATTGGACAATCCAAGAGCGTCTTAAACTCACACATTTCATCACGCTCAACTACGGTTTAAGAAAACCAAAAAATTTAACAAACTTAAATACCTGTCGGTGAAAATAAAAATAGTCTCAAATCATTAACAAGTGTAATTAAACGTAAAATTGTTTGGCGCAGAAAGCTACAGTTGCAAATAGTTCGCTGATAACCAAGTTCTGCTCGTGTACTCTGACCTTCTTTAATTGGCAGTGAGGGGGGTGGGGTGGAAAGGAGGGGGAGCAGAAGAGTCCGGCAATTGATTCGCGCGGCGCGTACGTGGCGCTCTCTCTCTCTCTCTCTCTCTTTTAGTCCGAGACATTTTAGTGATTTATGTAACCGACGAAACGTTGTTGTCACGTAGAGCCTCATTTTAACGCTGTCAGTATGTGTACGTGCAAGATTCAGGTATTCTAAATAACTTGGATAAAATCGATTGATGTAATACTCGTCATGTTTTTCGTGAATTTCAATTAAGCCCAATACGTCATGTATTTTTCTCTTGGGCACGTCGGTTATTTTCGTAGCTCTTTGAGAGTACTGCCGGCTATTTTGAAGCTTAAAACGGCTCAAAATTGAACGTAGACAGAGAAAACCGAGGATGTCTCGTACATTGAACAAGATAATGCATTAACGTATATAAAATTCTCTCAAGTCAGAAGCAACGATCGTTTAACTTATTGATCAAACAAAGTGTGTTTGATAGACGGGTATACTGCAGCGAAACAGTTAAATACGTTACTTATCGATAATGCATTTGAGAAAATACGTTACATATCGATAATACAATTTCATTTGAGCAATCAAGACTCTGAGATTTGTATGCAAAGTTTGACGGAGAAATAAAAGCTTTTTGATGGATAGTAAGATGAAGTTTTTATATTTCGAGGATTTAGTCAAGATGTTCGTCGTTTCAGTTCTCAACATTTCAACACGTGCGAAAATTTGAGACTGTGATTATGATATTTATAATACGTTAATTGGTTTTTTATTGAATTTTCTATTTTCATTGGTATTTTAAAGATAATAAACAAACTTGTTGCAATTGATATGATTATCATTATTAGCAATTTATTTTGAAATCGATTAATGATTAAAATTTTGCAATGCTCAAATTGATTGAACGTATGAAAAGAATATGTGATGTTTGCACAAAAAAAATATTTTGAATATCTTCGAGTTAATAAAATTTGCTCGATCAATGTAACGCCTTTGATTAATTGCGAAATGAAAATAATGTTTACCGTTGAAATATTAGCTGATCACGCTAACGAGATTGAACGTTTCGAAAAAAATGCTACATCGTAAGCAAGCTTGAATTTTTCGAAGCGACATATAAATGCCTTATTTAACTGTATTTCTGATATTTTTTTTCAATATCAAAAAAGAAAGTTTTCGAAGAGATATAGAATGCAAAAAGTAAACTTAAACTTACTGCAGAAATGTAAAAGTAGGACAATTTAACACGTTTTCTAGTTTTATTTTACCATTAACTTATTAAACTAGCAGTAGATAGTTTTTGTAATATGCTCGACCGTTTTTATCGATCTTAAAAATATCCCTGGAGACTTGTTTTCACAGTTGTGATAAGATATTTCATTTGTATGGCCCATGTAGTTTATTTTTCGAGCCATTGACAGCGCTCGTGTCATCAAGTTTAATCCCTATTTACCTTTGATCAATATTTAATTAATTAATATGAAATCATCGCTAAGCTGAAATCATTCTCATCGCGAAAGCAACAACTTTAATTTCATCATTCCTTGTTTTTTCAACATTTCATTCTCTTACTCTTTTTTTTTTTAAAAAAAAAAGTGTCAAAATAAAGAAAAAAAATTATCTATCCCAGGCTGCCAAGCAAAAATTATGCACAACTCCCAATCTGTAATGTTTGCCCTTGAATTTCAGAGTATCGCAGCCATTATTCTTAGCCCGGCTGTTGAAGTACTTCAGCGATAAGACAAGGGGGACAATGAGCATCGAAGAAGCTTACATGTACGCCGGTGGTGTAGTACTGTGCTCGGCGATGAACGTCCTCGTGATCCATCCGTACATGATGGCGATCCTGCACATGGGCATGAAAATGCGCGTAGCCTGCTGCTCGCTCATCTACCGCAAGTCCCTGAAGCTCTCGCGCACGGCCCTCGGCGAGACGACGGTCGGGCAGGCGGTAAATCTGCTGTCGAACGACGTCAACCGCTTCGACGTCGCGACGATATTCCTGCACTACTTGTGGATCGGGCCGCTCGAGACGATGATCGTCATGTACGTGATGTACTTGGAGGTGCAGGAGTCGGCGATAATCGGGGTCGCCGTCCTCCTGATGTTCATACCTCTCCAGGGCTTCCTCGGCAAGCGCTCCTCATCGCTTCGGCTCAAGACCGCCATACGCACGGACGAGCGGGTGCGGCTGACGAACGAGGTGATTTCTGGCATACAGGCGATCAAGATGTACACCTGGGAGCGGCCCTTCAGCGCGCTCATTCACAAGGCCAGATTCAACGAGATCAAGTTCATACGCGGCATGTCGTACATTCGGGGAACCATACTCTCCTTCATCATGTTCTCCACTCGGCTGTCGCTTTTCATTACGATACTTGCCTACGTACTCCTCGGCAATCACATCAACGCAGAGATAGTTTTCATGCTTACGGCCTACTACAATATCCTGCGCACCAACATGACCGTCTTTTTCCCTCAAGGTGAGCATCTGCTAGTTATATTGTATTTGATTGGATAAAGTTGAAAATCTTTAGTCGCGCCGCGATAACCACAAATCTTTGAAGTATTTTCTAAGAATTTTTTATTATATATTTCATTTTCTACCGGGGTTTATCACTTAAACCGCACATGTATCGTGTATTTAATGAATCAACATTGTGATCATCTGGCTCGTAAAATTCTCTTAAAAGATTGTATTAACACTTATCTTTGAATTAATCAAAAGCGCGCAACTATGTCAAGTTATAACGTATTTAAAAACATTTTAACATAATTATACCTTTTGATGGAGCGGTGAAGAACGAGTTTTACGAGCTCCAATTATCGATGTTTAATGGTACAATCGTTAATCGAAAGCAAAAACTAATTACATAATATTTTACAAAACATTACAATTATAGCGAGATAGTGTGAACGCGTTTATCGCGTCGGTATCAACAGGTTCTTGAATTACGCCAGCAAAACCGACGCAAGATTTTAATTTATCGAGTGCTCAATTTCTTGCGCGTCTACGTCGAACGACAGAAAGTAAATGAAAAAATAAAAATAGCCGAGTTGCGCATTTAAAAAACTTTCATGCCGGAAATATCGCAACTGTCATCGTTGCGTTATACGAAACCAACAAAGAAACTATGCGACAAAGAAAGAAAAAAAGAAGAAGAAGAAGAAGAAGCTCCGGCCTAACTACATCCGGCTTAAATTTCTCGACAGGTATAACGCAGGTGGCGGAGGTGCTGGTGTCCATCCGGCGTCTGCAGAAGTTCATGATGTACGAGGAGGTGTCGACTCGCGCCGAGCGAAGTATGATCTACCGGAAGGAAGTCAACGAGGTGGATCAGAAGAAAAAGAAGAAGAAACAGCAGCAGCCACTGGAGAAGATAGAGACGTTGAGCGAAAACGGCAAGCTGGGTAGTAGCACGAGCGACCGAGAGGACGAGGCGAACGTCGGCGTCGTTAGGCTGGAGAACGCCTCGGCCAAGTGGCTGAGCCACGAGAAGCTCGACACTTTGCACAACATTAACGTCGACGTTAAACCCGGAGAGCTTATCGCCGTGGTCGGTCAAGTCGGCTCGGGCAAGACCAGCTTCCTCAACGTTATATTGAAAGAACTGCCCCTCACTGCCGGCAGGGTCGAGGTACGTAAATGGTTTCCCGGCTTCGCGGGCTTTTCCCGTATGCGTATACGGCTCGAGTAGTGACGCGAGGCCGAGTTGCCTCACGGATAATTGCGAGTATATAGAAAGTTCACGCGAAGCGACTCGCTGACACGGGGCTTTTCCAGGCACTAACCGAGTAAGTGAAAGGCTCGCAGGCCTGAGGTGAATTTTGCGATGATATTCACGGGATCGCGCGAGCCTTTTTGTTCTTTGCGCAGTGCAATTTTTTTTTAAATTATTTTCATTTGACACTTTTCTAATTTTCTTCGAAACAAATTTTAAATTGAATAATAATGATTATACTGTTAACATCCAGCGTCAAAGACTGATTTGTAAAAAGTGAAAAATTTTTAGTATCCGAGCAAATTTTAAAACATCTACCTATATGTATTGATCTCGAGGTATAACGCGATAATACGATACACGCGCGAACGACTGACTATAGTGAGCTACGCGAAAAAGGCGCCAGCGCGCAGTTTCTTAAGGCTGCAATTACGAATGTTTTTTTTTCCCGTCGATTAAAAGCGCAATCGTCTATTGATTCGCCTACTCGCGGCGCCATCGAGACGCCTTTATTCATACGTTATATTAACGCTCTTTGTTTACACGCACACTATTGTGTTTTACAGGTCAACGGTCAGATAGCGTACGCGTGCCAAGAGCCTTGGCTGTTCGCCGGCTCGGTGCGCCAGAACATTCTCTTCGGCCGGAAGATGGACCAGCACAGGTACGAGCAGGTGATCAAGGTGTGCCAGCTCAAGAGGGACTTCAGACTGCTGCCCTACGGCGACAAGACGATCGTCGGCGAGCGCGGCATCAGCCTGTCCGGAGGACAGCGCGCGAGGTATGCACTTTTAACACACAGCCATCGGCGATAAACAAGCGGCGTGGCTGGTGCTGAATTTTTACGGCGCTCAATCGAAATATCGGGCTGTATCGACGAGTCAAATCACGCGCGGCCACGTTCCAAACCGAATGCCGATGAGATATATCTGAGCTATACCGATTGTACGGGGACCACCGGCTGTGTTGTCGAATTCCTCGCACGATCGTTAGATTGTTAAGGGGGAAAAAAAAGAGCGAGCGAGAACAAATCAAACGGATATCGACGGTGTATGCGAACCAAGTCAGCGGATCACTGATTATTGCCGTCAACGCTGACACAGATATTTGTTCTTTTTTTCCTCCTCGAGAGAAGCTGCTGCTGCTGCTGCTGTGTTAGCTACGAGGGGAAAAAAATAAAATAAACACCGGACGGGACAGAAAGAGAGGGGAAAAAAACGAGCCGATGAGTGACGGATCGAGCGCCATCGTCGGAGCGATTAATTATCAAAGCCGGCATAGCTCGGACCTCCGCTCAACAATGAAATTACTCGACGGCTGGCGGCTTCGTTAGCGGAGGAGTAGAATCGACGGCTCAGCCCTCGCGTTCCCATTGCCAGACGGAATTCAACGAGTTTAATTGTACGCGACGGTTACGTCGCGTGTCTCTTTCTTTGCCGCGGCCGGTCGCTCTCGATCAACGAATATGCTCTTCTGACGGACGCGCAATATGTTTTCCTTCCTTTTGTATACCCGCGAGTTAAATTTACGAGATAAGTCAATAGCTACGCGTGTGTTTTCTATATCTTGCCTTTTGCCATTGCAGAATTAATCTGGCGAGAGCCGTGTACTCGGATACGCCGATCTACGCTTTTGACGACCCGCTGAGCGCGGTGGACGCCCACGTGGGCAAGCACATGTTCGAAGAGTGCATCGCCAAGTATCTGAGGAAGAAGACGAGGATTCTCGTCACCCATCAGCTCCAGTATCTCACGGCTGTCGACAGGATTATTGTTCTTAAGGATGGACAAATCCAGGCTGAGGGGTAGGCATTTTAATCGGCATTTTAACGAGAATGTATTTGAAGAAATTTAATACTATACTCGTATCATTTAGATCGTTCGACCAACTGGTAGCTAAGGGAGTGGACTTTGGCACGCTGCTCGAGTCGCAAACGCACAAAGAGCAAGAGGACGGTAGCTCGGCCCCGGCGAGTCGCAGCACTTCGCGCCAAGGCAGCATCACCTCGCTCAGCTCGTTCATGACCAATGAGAACAATCTGAGCACCGATCCTCAAGAAGAGGAGGAGATGCGCAGCAAAGGCACGGTCGGCGGCTGGGTTTACAAGGGCTACTTCAGCGCCGGTGGTAACTGCTGCATCATTTTCGTCGTTTTTCTACTCTGCGTGCTCGCTCAGTTCTTCGCCAGCGCTGGTGATTTCTTCATCTCCGCCTGGGTCAGAATGGAGGAGAATTCAATCGTAAGTCGCTAAATCCAGCGTAGCGTCGATGAATATTTTCAACGGATTACTTATCGACCGAATTGTTTTTTTTTTTTTGTTTTAGTTGCAAGAAACGCCAGAGGGTACTAAGATCGTGGAATGGAACGGCATGTTCAGTCGCGAGATATGCATCTACATCTACAGTGGCATAACTGCGCTTACGATCATAGTGACACTTGTGCGCTCGTCGGCCTTCTTCAGCTCGTGCATGCGCGCCTCGCGCAATCTCCACGACACGATGTTCAGCTCGGTAAGCCGGGCATCCATGCGCTTCTTCAACACCAACACGTCTGGTCGCATCCTCAATCGCTTCTCCAAAGACATGGGCGCCGTGGATGAATTATTGCCAGTTGCTCTTATAGATTGCCTTCAAATTGGTCTCTCGCTCGCTGGAATCATCATTGTCGTCGCCATCTCCAACCCCTGGCTGCTTGTACCCACTTTCCTTATCAGCTTTGTCTTTTGGTACCTGAGAGTGTACTACATCGCCACCGGACGTAGTGTCAAGCGACTGGAGGGTGTCAGTAAGTTGACTTTATGATTTGTAATACAATTATTATCGTTGTGCCCCGGAAAAAAAATGACAGAAATAACGAGTATTAATGTGAAACTCTATTTACAGCTCGATCGCCAGTATTTGGACACTTGAGCGCAACACTTCAAGGCCTTACGACTATACGCTCGTTCAATGCTGACGAGACGCTTATCAACGAATTTGATAATCATCAAGATTTACACTCATCCGCTTGGTTCATATTTATTGCGACATCGCGTGCCTTTGGTTTTTACCTTGATGTTTTTTGTCTGGTGTATATTGTGATAGTAACGATGAGCTTCCTCGTTATGAGCGATGGTGCCGACGGTGGATCTGTTGGTTTGGCAATTACACAGAGTATAGGTCTGACCGGTATGTTCCAATGGGGCATGCGACAGAGCACAGAATTAGAGAATCAAATGACGTCGGTAGAGCGAATTTTGGAGTACAGGTATGACAAACTGTTTGCTGTCTTTTAAATGCAGTTATAACAGAATAAATCATTGTAATATAATTAATTTTTTAGCAATTTACCGAGCGAACCTCCACTAGAAAGCTTACCTGATAAGAAACCAAAGGACGATTGGCCGACGGAAGGCAGAATCGAATTTAAAAATGTGTTTCTGCGTTATTCTCCTCTTGATCCGCCAGTTCTCAAGAACCTCAAGTTTGTTATAAATCCAAAAGAAAAGATTGGTA
Organism: Anagyrus pseudococci; assembly: GCA_030522585.1. Taxonomy (NCBI): domain Eukaryota; kingdom Metazoa; phylum Arthropoda; class Insecta; order Hymenoptera; family Encyrtidae; genus Anagyrus; species Anagyrus pseudococci. The sequence goes on from JAPYYQ010000221.1 coordinate 87,448, forward strand.
TTGTCGGTCGTACTGGAGCTGGTAAATCTTCGCTCATCCAATCTCTGTTTAGGTATTTTGATTGATTTGGTCAATGCTTGCAAAAACACAATGTTATAATTTAAAACAAATATTCTAATCTTCGTGCTTAAATTGTATAGGTTAGCCGATTTGGAAGGCCGTATCGAAATCGACGGCATTGAAACTGGTGAAATCGGTCTCCACGATCTTCGTGGTAAGATAAGTATAATTCCGCAAGAGCCTTTCCTGTTCTCGGGCACCTTACGGAAAAATCTCGACCCCTTCGACTCTTACGAAGATGCGGTACTGTGGCAAGCACTCGAAGAAGTCGAGCTTAAGGATTCCGGCCTCGATGCTCGCATTAACGAGGGCGGCAGCAACATGAGCGTTGGCCAAAGGCAGCTGGTTTGCTTGGCCCGCGCCATCGTTAAAAACAATCCAATATTAGTGCTCGACGAGGCCACAGCCAATGTTGATCCTAAAACTGACGAGCTTATACAGAAAACTATTAGGACAAAATTCGCTGAGTGTACCGTTCTCACCATTGCTCACAGGCTCAATACCGTAATGGATAGCGATCGCATATTGGTCATGGACGCTGGAACGCCCGTGGTGAGTAGGATTGATTGATTAAAAGACGTTTCAGTTATTCTTGTTAAGTAAAGTAATATTAATGATGATTAATGTGTTTGCGTTTGTTACAGGAATTCGATCATCCTTACATACTGCTGCAAAAGGAGTCCGGCTACTTGAAAAGTATGGTTAATGAAACTGGCCCGGCAATGACTGAAGCTCTTTTCAAGGTTGCAGAAAACGCTTACAACAACGCTTCTAGATATAATACAGCTCTTTAAAGACGGCGTTACTCTTAGACAGTTCACAGATTGTAATGCGCCTCGTGTAAGAAGCGCATTGTTAGATTATTTTCCGAGCACCTAGTAAAGCTATTGGAGTAACAATAACTCCGAACAAAGGCCCACCCTTATGCTTTGTTATTCAACTTGAAGCAAAGTTTATTTAGGAACTTTAAAATTTTTAATAAGAGTTGCCCAAGCCAATGCTCGAACTTGATGAGACAAACTTTTAATTAAGGTCGTTTTACTTAATGTTAAGTAAATTTACGTGCAATTTTCTCTTGTGCGTGAGCTCTTAGCAATTTTTTTTTTCAAACAAAGAAAGCCCGGAAACACGAATATGAATTAAATGGCGAATTAAAGCACGTTAATACAGAAAAACTGATGTTTAAATGGCACAGTATTACTTTGCAACAAATGTTTCTTTTTTTTTTGTACGTCTATTATGTTACAATATCTTCCCTATCACTTGTTTACGTACTTGTGTATAACCGGAAGAATTAGTCTGCCTGTGTCTTACACTTGTCTGTCTGTCTATAATCTATGTTTGTGCCCATTATCAGAGCGTTTGAAAGTTTAGTAAATTTGTAACGTGAGAGAAAGAGATAGTTGTCGATATGTTGATCATGTACACGTATTCGTGTATAAAGCGAATATACGATTGTATATTTTTAATGTTACATTATATAGATTTATATCCGGTGCTTTTTCGGTGATGATTTGCGTACCTCGCCAGAGAGGCTATGCCTTAACAGACACTTTGTTTTTTTTATGCTCGCTCTTTCGTATCGAAATTGCGACAAGTACGGGAATCGATAACTTAGAATTAAAGAACTTAAAATAAGGTTATTACGTACTTGAGATTTATTATCGTTGTACCATTTGTGATGTAACAAAATAGGAAAGACGTTGTTCCTATACTTAAAGAAGATTGGACGTGTTTTGCGTCCATCAACTGACTATTTTCAATTACGCTAAACTTTGCAGCGCAGTAATAGTGCGTTCACCCAACAAGCCTTGTTCATCAAATGTCGCTATTTTTTAATGTCAATCTTATTATTGTAGTTTAGTTAAAATAATTGTTATAAATCAATTGTACTGTAAATATTTGTAATGAAAATGCGCACATGTGGGAATAAATTTGTTCCTTGGGTACAAGTGCCTTTGCGCTGAAATTATCAACGTTAATTATTATATCCATCGCAGAATTATATTTGTATGCCTTAAGGTAGTACGTCTGTTGATTATATTTTGTATGAGCGAGCGCAAATATGTATAACGTTTTTATGAAATTTTTTGTGAAAAAGAAAAAAAAATATCGCTTTTTTATGCGGTTCCTCCTTTTTGAACCGTTTATTGTCTTTATAGCATGTACTTTAAAACGAATAAAATATTAAATCACAATAATAAAAATACAATTATTATTATATAATTATATATTCAAATATTTTATATGTATACAAATACAAAAATTAAATTCATTTTTGAATTTTATTCAGTGATTTTTACAATGACTTTTAATAAAACATCCTTACTGTGCATTCTTTTTGATCTAAATTACTTTGAAAAACTTGTTGCTCTAATTTTGAATCTTATATTATATACTACGAAAAATTTATTATAAAATGATAAATAATCTTTTTACCTTAGATGTATAACAAAATATTTGAATAAAAAATATAAATCGTTTTAATATTGTTTTTTTTCTTAATCCTAAGGCAAATTAAATAACTAATGAAAACGAGATATTATAAATTACTTTTATTAAATAATTGAATTGAGTAAGAGTACAGTACAAATAAGATAAAAATAACGGAGTGTACCGAAGTAAGTTCCGAAGCGCAGGAACTTCAACAGTTTATAATCTAACGCCGAATTTTTAAGTTAAAAAAAAAAAGATTTCGCTCTTTCTTACTTTACTCGATATTTATCACATAAGAATTTGTTTTACTTTCCAAAGGTCGCAGCATTGAACATTGATTAGAAAATTTTGAAGTTGGTATCAAAAATTTGTTGCTTTGAGCATGAAAATAAGTTGTGCGTGTGTGGGGGCTAAGAACTATTTTTCTGATGATACTCGTTTCACGACAATCAACGGGTGAATAAGCGAACGCAAGGACAGTGTTTATACTACTATTATTGAAGTTTTTGTGTATCATTTGTTGTAACTTAAACAGAGTTTTATTTTTTAGTTTCCAATGACAATTGAGTTATTAAATCAAGACAAATTAGTAAGTATGTTTCGTGTATAACGAAAAGTTTGCCCTCGCATCGCTATGACCCAAGTTGAAACGTCCGCGAGCCGAGTATGCGCTAGTGTATCGTAATACTGACAGTAAAGAGATTGTATCAATCGTACATCGTCGCTGGAAAATGAAGCTCGCTGCAGCCTTAGCAACTCCGCTGAGTAGTTTATCACCCGTCGGCCGCGATTTCGTTTGCCGCTGCACATTCTGCTACGAGTCTTTCATTTGGAATAAAACAAGTAACAGCGGTTGTCGTTAATGTATAAGAAACAGATGACGATTCTTGCAATTTTAGAATCTAAGTTTATTATGAATCTAGAATGCTGTACGTAATTTTGTTGTAAAACTTATTTGATCAGGATGTACAGATGCAGACGATTGCGAGCCGAACGCGATCACTACTCCTCAGCGTTTTTAACAAACTTAATTTGAAGTATCTCGGAATTGATATCGATGCAATCGCTTAGAGTAACATTCTTACGACTAACGGCAAAGCTATCATTATAACGTACATCTATGTATAAAAGTGTCCTCGATTTTTTTTGTTATTGACGCCGTAAGTTATTGCGAAAATCGAACATTACAGAGCTTTTGCAAGTCGAAACTGTGGAAACTGAACTTTATTGAGTGATTCGCTTTTACAGAGGTTTAAAAATAGACGTTCGCTTGCGATAAAGTAATTTTACGCCTTCCTGACAGTTATTCAGGTTTCCAATAGATTGCAAAAATTCATTAATTTAAATTTTTAATTTAATTAATCGATTAAATTTAGAAAAATATCGATTAGGCGAATTGAAGAGGAAAACTAAAACTATGACCTATTTTCTAAAAGAAGAGAGAGAAAAAAAGTAAAAGAAGAAACAAATAATCTTATAAAATGTGCGCAGAGTATCGCCCAAACTTCGATCAATCGCAAATCACATCACCTAAATATTACGAGTACGTATATTTATAAATAACACAATACACCTATGATGCTTGAATAAATAATGGCACTTTCGCGCCAGCGTTCGCATATTTATTTTCTTTTCATCTCAACTTTATTCAAAGGTGCACAAACTATGTACAAATTAAATGTAAATAATAATAATAATTGATAGTGACGAGTCGTCTAAAGGAAGACCATTTGGCTTTGGGCACGCGCGATTTCAAATGGACGATCGTCGACAATAACAACAATAGAGCAGTAGCACACAAGGTAGTACGCTCTCAAAACGATTTTTCGTTTCGATCTTTGAGCGACCAGATTCATTGTTTACCTTACAACTACACAGTTGAAATCTGCAGTGTATTATTTGACAATTAACAAATACATTCGAAACTTGCAAGCTATAAAGAAATTTATTTATATGCCAAAGTTTCAAGTCGCAGTCGGTAACGAATCATTATTAATCATTTGAGGCAACATTTTTTTTACATATTTATTCTTTAATGTTTTCATTTATTTCGCTTTCGAGTTTCTTTGTTTCTTTTTTATTTTTTAAAATATGTGCACAGTAAGTATTTACAAAACCACATATTTAATTTGATAACCAAGGGAGAGTTTGTTTGCGAAACTCAATGATCCATTTTTGTATACAACGTATATAGTAAATTTTTTTTGTTAATCTAACAATAAAAGTACAGCTGTACGTTTAAAAAATTGAAAATTTGATTTTAACGTTTTTTCTATTATCATCATCGATTCAATTTGGATAATAGATATACATAGAAATGAAATTGAAATAAAATTTTAAGTTAAAACATCGTTTAGATAATTTTGTTTTAAGTTGTATAAGAGATTCAGTAATGTATTAGTTTTAATTTCTTTCTTAAAAATATTTTTACAAGTTAAAACTTTTAGCGATAACAGTTAAATCTTGGACCTTGTTTAATTTATTGTACAATATACATGTTTCCAAAAGTGAAGTATTCTTGTTACATATATTTATATTAAATCCTTATTTTTAATATTGATCTTATTAATCTGGTTATAATTTATCTTTGTAGGATCCAAGACGAGCATATAACAAACATATCTACAATTATTGAGCGAATTAAATCGCTTTTACTTTTTTACAATAGACTTTTTGACTGTTTTGTCTTAAGATCCAAACAGATTCAAATTAAATATTACAACTCTAACGGCAGTCTTGTTAGCGAGCGAGACAACCCATAAAACCACTTTTTTTTTTATTTAATGATTAAAAAATCGTTACTTTACAAAGTTAAAAAAAATTCAGTTTTGACCGATTGTGTAGTATATAAATTGACAGTACTAATCGCAAGGCAAATCAAGTGGAATCTGCGATGCACAGAAAACTTAACACACAAAAAATCTCGGAAAACTTATGGAAATTGTATGTATAGAAGTACGAAAACAAACTAAGGAGTATAGCACGTTAAATCTACAATTCATATTATATAATATTTGTATAAGTAATTATCAGTTCGTTTTTACAAGTCTCGGATAAAGAGAAAAAAAAATTAATTTTGGCCTCACACATGATGGAAACAATTACTCCTAAATTTCCGTTAAACGCATTGATCATTTCTTAATATACATATTCATCCGAAATAAAACAAGTATCCTTATACACTATAACCATATGTACAATGCACGTGATTTCAAAATTAACAAATCTTCCCCCCCCCCCCATAATCACATAATTTACACTATCTCACAAGGTTCGATCAATAAATTTGGTACTTCATGAACCGTGCCGCCTAGTAATTACAAACATTTCCACAAATATTTCTCATTGGCGAAATATTTAATGCAAATAAGCCCGTATATACCGCGGCGCTTAAAAGTACAAGTTTACCAATAAACCTTCCAACTCCACTCAGTCATCCGAGTCGCGTGTAGCGCAAGCAAAGCCGAAAACTTTGCAGTTTAGCGCAGCACGTGTCAGCGAAATTTTGAAATCACATGTAGTCGACGGCAAAGTTTGCGGTCGGGTCAGCCCCCCAAAAACACACGTTTCCCTGGCAAACTCATAACCCAGTCAATTCTTCGGTTCTCTCTCTAGATAGCCCGGGCGCAGAGGAGCACAGACGAGTAGCGCAAGGGTAGTCCATAAAGCCCGGTATCTCTGCAAGGCGCGAGGCCGAAACTTGCTCGTTCTCTCTCGTCCGCAAGAGGTTTGCGCAGGGTCAGCTCAGACGAAAGCCGTCTCCCAGCATATCTCCTCGTTCTATACGAGGACCTCGAGGCTCTCCCTGGACCTGGCCTTCTGCTGGCCGCTCGTCGGCGCCGTCTGCATGATGACGGTGCGCTGGTGTCCGGCCGCGTCGACGACGACGCTCGACTCGGACCCGGCGGCTGGCTGCTGGCCGGCCGCGGCAGCGAGGCCGCCCCGGCGAACCGGCGGCAGAGCCAGCCGCAGCCGGTGCCAGAAGCCGCGCTCGTGGGCGTCCCGCCAGTGCAGCACCGCGAGCAGGTCGGTCTGCCCGGTGGCGAGGATCGCCGCGGCGGAGGCTCGGCGCCCGCGGGCCGCGCAGGGCTTGCCGACCGTTGGCACGGCCGAGCGCGGCGGCTCTCTCAGGGCGATCACGATCGCCCGCACCCCCAGGCCCGAGAGCTGCTTCAGCGCCTGGCTCACGCTCGACTCCGTCCAGCCGGACGACAGGCAGTCCGGGCTCAGCAGCACCACCACTCGCCGGGCTCGGCTCGCGTGCGGCGAGATCTCCAAACTCCCTGGAAAATTGTGCGGTTAGTTTCGTTCGTGTATGCACAGTGGAGGGCTGGGAAAGCTTTGCGACGAAAGCGCGTATATGGGAAGTTGCGGGGCAAATATCACAGAGAGGTGGAGATTGCTCGCGAGTGACTCTGTGATTTAATCATGCTGAAGTTATGTTTACAAGTAATTGCTGCCCAACTACGACCGCATTCTAATTGCAGCGTGTATGAACACAGAGGTGCGCGGAGGGAAGTGAAGCTCGGGGGAGAGAGAGGAGACGCTTCAACCGTATTCCAGTTGAATTCTCGCATAATTTACGAGTCCGGCGAGCCAGCTGATTTCTCTCTCTCTCTCTCCCTCTGTAATTGCCCGAGAGTCGAGCTGCTCTCTTTTTAATCCCGGCCGCCTGGGTAAACACACGATAGCCGCAGTCGCAAGGGGGAGGCTGGAGATATACTTTAATGCGCGGCGTAAAATTAGCGAAAAGGGGGAGAATTCAGTTATAATTACCAAAGAATTTTTCCCCCCAAAGAGAAGAGAGAAAAACGTTTTCGAGATTAATGCTTTGTTACGCACAACCTGCTACATACATCAGCCTCCCCCCTTTTGTCCCCAGCCGCTCGTTCTTCCGAGGGAATGGAGGGTAGAGGCACTAAATGCCAGGCCGAGAATCGCAATTAACGAGCCGTGGTCCGATGGCCCTGAATCGCCCGAGCTAATCGCTGACGTACTGCTCTGCGCGCAAAAGATCAACTTGACAAACGTTTTAGCACGCGCGCCTGCACAAAGCCTCGTATAGAAATCAGGACACGTTGCATAGATTGGATTGCTCCGCGTTATTGCACCTATAGCCGAATTTTCTCGTAGCGTGTGCAACGAACGAACGTACCTTTCCCATCGCGGCGGCGGCGGCGGCGCTCCTTTTGCAAAGCAACGCGCAAAATGCAAAGGGGAAAAAAAGGAGCGTGGTAAGGCGCGCATTGCCTCGCGCTGACTCGTCGGCAGATATATATTCCTACCGCGCGATGGCTTTCGCCGCGTCGAGGACAAAGAAGAGCTTGGATATACGAAAGAGAGACTTGGGTTGTATTGTGCTAGGCCGACGAATACACACCCCACAGCTGCCTAATTGTCCTGCTCCGAATGTTTTCATTTCCCTTGATACTCCAGCGACGATGGTTTGGCATAGAGACGGGTTATGCTTCTTTCTTTCTTTTTTGTAAAGCTCATTCGCGTAACGCGCGCTCGCGTTTTAATTAGCCGAAAAAGAAGCGAGGCACGAATTTTTCCGCGTTATGTTTTACTTCGGCCTAGCGGCTAGGTGAATTGGATTTAGCACGGTAAGCTTTCGCGGGTAAAAAGTTTTAATTGCTCGATTTATTAAACAAGCAGTAGAGCCCGAGGGGAGCGAAGCACGAATTTGAGCTTTTGGATTGCTAATAAAATTTGCGGATGTTAAGGGATTTTCGGTCGCAGAGGTGAGGGGGGGGGGTGCACGGTATTTTAATTAGCCGCGAAAACGTGGAAATTAATTAGGGAACACTCACAGTGCTCGCTGAGACTCGACAACTCGAGCGAGCTGCACTTGTAGCGATGCCTCATCTCGAGGGTTGGTATGATTATTCCAACCGCGAGATTCGCGTCCTTCTCGTGGTAGCAGACTAAAGCGTCGCAGTCCTTGCCATCTGTAACAGACATGATAATGCAAAACGTCAGAGCCAGGCTAAACAGTTATAAATTTATCTATATAGACGAGTATTCGTACGTAAAAACACACACACACACACACAACTCTGCGCGCTCGTTTACAATCAATGCAAAATTGGAGGAAAAGCGAAATAAATTCTGAGCAATCTGTTTTCCCCAATGAACGACGAATAAAAAAAAAACGAGCGAAACGTAAATCAAGATAAAATCGAATTTCCTTTGCAGTATATAGCTCTCTCGTCACTGCTCTCGCGTTTTTTTTCATCTGCTCTATAAAGAATAAAAAAAAATAGAGTACATCGCCAAACGATGTATTCACAAAAAAATTAAAACCCCAGAGAAAGAGAGAGAGAGAGAGGAAGAAAGTACGAAAGCGACCTGTACAAGCGGTAATTCGTTTAGCGAGCGAACAATAGCCTGCAATCGAATGGCAAAAATTTATGAGATATCTGAATTTTTAGGCCGTCGTCGTCGTCTGTTCCGCGCTTCTGTCTATTCGCGTGCTTCTAAATTTACCCCATCTATGCATATGCAATAGCATCTTTGATATAGGCAGTCGATCATATCTTATCTTTCATTTACGGACTAGCTCTCGCGAGGACGCGCCGAGACTTGATAATCGACAGGTGCAGCCGGCGCATGTCCCTTATATATAAATATCCCTGCAGCGACGGGGGCTGCGCGTCAAGAGAGTGCAGCATAGGCTGCGGGATACCGGGAAGTCGCGCGCGTTAAATATTTATCGGCGAGCGCGCGTTAATTTCGTATTTAAAACGGGTGCGCCGGCAGACGTGCGGCGAAAGTCTGCCGACAGACGCGTGCCCCCGAGAGAAAGAGAATGAGAAACCGAGAGATAAGACGCGTGCGTCTAGCCGATTTTAGTTTGACGCATTCTGAGGTTGTTGCCGTCTCGGTGACACTTGCACAGAGCGCGATAATTATACGTTTTTTCTTTTCCCTTTTTTTTTTAAGACCGTCTCGGCGAATTGGCGTACATTAATCGTCTCTTTTAAATATGTAATTCCAAAAATAGCGCCTGTCTCGGTCGACCGATCGTGCGCAAAATCAACTATTCCCTCGAAATAAATATTGCTTGCATAATAGAGCGCGACGGTCAAGCATAAATAATGTAAGAAGACAAGCTGCTCGACATTCATAATAGAATAATGCCAAGGTAGGTCTATACACGATATGAGCCTATAGAAAAAATTGCCGATGCACGCTCCATCTCCTCCCCATGCCCTTTTTTCCACACCCGCAAAATGATCGACGTGTAAATGCGCTTTCTCGCGGCTTTTCCTCCGCTTTCGCGCGTGACATCTCAAGTGCAACGACGTCCAATCGCGTGGCCCAAAGCTAAGAGAAATGAATTAAGCAATCAGAGGGTAATTACCATCCTCCTCGAGCGAGGCGAACTTGTCGCGGCAGAAAAGGGCGACCGGCAGCCAGAAGCGCGCGCAGAACGCCACTGCCGAGACTAGGAGGGCCAGCACCAGCAGCGAGAGCAGTAGGGACTTGTGCCAGGAGCCCCCTTGCATGCCCATCGCGAATTGCGGCTCTGCGAATAAAAATGAAAATTGAACGGTTTATAATATTGTTAGGGCTTTATAATGGTATGGCTATTTCATGGGGTAAGTTGGCTTACCTTGGCGGTAGAGGTGCGCGAGGATCTTCACCTCGTCGTCGTCGATGCCGTTGCTCACTTGGCACACGTACTCGCCGTAGTCCTCGAGAGCTATGTCCTCGATCACCAGATACGAGCCCACGATTTGATCGTCCTCCCTGTAAAGCGTTTAAAGCATTCATGAGTAATTGACGATGTCTGACTGGGTACAGCTGTTTCTACTCCGCGCTCGGTGTACTTTTCTTTTTTTCTTTTAAATTTATTATTGAATCTATTAATTTATCATCGAGTGTATTCCAACAACGAGGTAAACGGAGATCGCGGAGACTATAGTACAAAATTCAATTCGCCATTCTGAATAAAAAGAATCCGATTGATCGTTCGATATCAATTTATTCCCGTCTTTTTTCTCTTTAAAAATACAATTGCCGATGAGCGGAAGGGTCAGTTGCATCGCTAATACCAGACAGCCTTTCTCGTGTGTCTCTACACTTCAAGATCCATCGAGCGGATAGCACGAGAGAGCGTTTTATTTTCGGAGAGGGCCCGACGGAGTGAAGTGCTTTTTGATGCAGAACTTCAAGAGGAAACGGAGCGGGGGGAGGGGCCGAGAGTCAGGTCGAGGGTTCAGCTATCGGCATAATAAAATATACGAAGATAAGCCGAGTTTCGCCTTGATATTTCGTTTGCCGATGATGCTTTAATTTAGACGCACTACAGTTTTAATGCAGACGAAAAGGAGAGAGGGAACTGTCGATGATCAGATGCTATATTTGTACAGCGTCAAGTGGAGAATATTTTGGCTCTGTATTTTTGCTAATTTTGTTTTTTTCTTTTTGTTTTTTCAAAGTCAATGACTCACGTGGTGTGCTTTGGGTTTTATGCGAGAAGGATGAAAGGCCACGCAACTCATTTACTATTTCAAAAATTGCAAATTTTTCAGTTCCGTCTCTCGTAATTCCCATCTACCCAAACGCACGAATGATACGCTACAGCGAGAGTTATATTCATCCTGCATCCTCCTCGTGTCATATAATCAAGTTGAACTTGGAAAAAGAAGGATAAAATAAAAAGGTTGAAAAAAAAATAAAGAAACCAGGTGACTTTGAAAAACCAGATGTAGATGGGCAAGGCTCGTTCGCGCAAGATTTATTCCCGTCGGCTAAAAGTCACTTGGAAACTTCATAAACGGCAGGCGCAGGAACGGACATTCATATACATCAAAACATGAAACGAGAGTGAGCAACCTCTTGGCATTCTAAGCGCGACTATTTCGTGAAACTTATATACGAACCTCTGTGTTTGGCTTCATCTTTAAAAAGCCATAAAGCCCCGGCGATATATATCTCATCACGAATTCCGAGGTCTCTTTGAGCATAACGAGAGGATAAAGAAAAATAAAAAAAAAGAAGGAAAGGGTTACGCGTATAGAAGAGGTGAAAGAAAAAAAGAGGTGCGTTCCCACGGTAATGTCGCTCCCGAAAATGCGTAATTGTCCCTCGGGCTTGTACACGCTCTCCGTATGTACATATGATAATTGAGGCCGAACCGGTGCTTTGACGCCTTCGCGCGGCCACTTGATAATTTGATTAGTGTACAGGAGGATAAAGGGGGGGTGCCGAAAAGAGATCCGAGGCGGTTTTACACGTCTCACTTAAGCAAACTGCCGTCTCTCGTTTTCTCTTTGCTCATTTTTTTAGCGTCGCTGTTTGTGTTGAAGAAAGAAAAGAAAAACACGCTTGGTGATCCGTTTGCAATTGCGTTTTCACACACATACAAAAAAAAATCAGGAAATCCTGGCAATGTACAACAAAGAAAAGCGTCTTTTGCAATCCAAGCGAGAGCAAACAGGCGTTTAATCAAAAGTCGCGCGCGCGCGTACCCAGTTGGGATCGGATGAGCGTAAAGGCGGTATTTGCGTTAATCCGAGAGAAGAGAGCAGGCAAGGCCGAAACGAAAAGCCAATTACAGAGACGCGCGAGAGAGAGAGAGAGAGAGAGAGAGCTGAGCTGCGTTCGGATGGGGGATGAGGTTGTACAAGGCACAGCGGAGGAGCGGGCTGTAACGAGATTAGGCGCGCCAGTCGGGGGCCGGACTTACTTACCAACTCCCGTTCTGTCGAGCTTATTGCGCCAGTGTCGCGCGCGCGCGCGCTCGCAAGTATATAATTGCTCGGGACTCTTTGGTGCGCGGCGGTGGCGGCTGTCACGTATGGTGCGTCGCCTCTGAGCTATTGACTTTTCGAATCCAGCATGCGTGTGTGCCCGCGAGGTCTTGGCAGTCTTTATTTGTGGGAGGCTGGGTATAGGAGAAGGTGGGCTTACGTCTTTTTACGGGCATTAGGTAAGAAGAGAGATGGCGACGGTTTCTTGATTCTTTTTTTTCTCTTCATTTCTCGTAACGAGATATATATCTCGAGAATGCCGCGCAGCAATCAGCGCAAGGCAAAGAGAGAGAGAGAGAGAGCGAGCCACGGCGTAATTGATACAATTAAAAGTTGCGTCGACGCCGCGCGGGAGCTCATAAACGCCGGCCGCAATTAAATGACGCAGAAGAAGCTCGAACAGAAGGGCCGGTGAGGTATGGGGGGGGGGGGGACTGAGAGAACTCGCGGGGCTCTCTCGCGCGCACAATGCCGCGGGCGCGCGCAACAATAAAGTTTTCCAAACTCAACGGTTTTACGGAGCAAGTTTGAAGCTCAGCGCTATCAGAAGGCTCTTCTTCTGCACTTGAAATGTAAAGGAGCCCTCGAGAGACTGCTCTGTGGTAAAGCCATAGACCCCCGGCTATTTCTCGGAGAGCGAAAGAAATTAATACAGAGTCTAAGGCGTAAAGCGCACAGTTGTCGTCCTGCAGCGGTTGCTTTAACCAAAACTGCTATACAGACAGCCCCACCCGCCGAGTTTAATTTTCCTCTCGCGACTACTGTATATCTTTTGGTGATCGTTTATACAGTTTTTCGTTTGCTCGCCGATAGTCGATTGACACTATGCGGCGGCGGTCGGTTTATAATCGAGAATGAAAATCAAGGATGTTCTTTAGCTTAATGAAAGCGCCGAGAATTTGAAACTCAATATTCTTCGTTCGTTAAAATTAATTGCTCATCCTCGACATCCCTCGCCGAAGAAAGGAAAAAAGGAAGAAAGAAAGTTAGAGAAAGAGAATAGGATTCTTTGTGAAATCCAAGCGCGCTAATGCAAATTGAAAAGGGAGCGCTCGTTTACATTATCCGCGCACAAACGCGAATGCAAAACTCTCGTTGCGCAACGTCAAGCCGGTAGAACTAGCCCGGAGGGAATGGGTGGGGGGGGGCTTTAACAAACGCCAAGTGTATTTCATTCGTAAGGTCGAAAATCGCTTTCCGTCAGCTGCCGGGAATTACTCTTGGCTTTAGAACTGACACGGCTGTCTGAATCTTGCACGTAAGAGAGAGAGAGAGAGATGAATGTTCTCGTTGCAAATCGAAAATATAGCGGACGATGACGTCCGGGCGAGCGCGGAATTTCAAACTCGGCGTCGCTCATATGTGCCGTAAGTATTTTCGAGAGCCCCTGGCTTCTCCTCTCTCGGATCTGATCTCTGTCTCTCTCTCCCGAGCGTCCCCCCGCAACGGATGAGAGCCGCGGACCACCCAGGGCATCAAGGATAACGCCCTTGCAATCTCTCTCCTCATCCTTTGTTCCTTCGCTCCTTTTCCTCCTCCACCTTCTCTTCTCTGATCTTCTCCTTCGTCTTACTCATATTTGCTCCGGATTTTCCTTTTTGCGCCTCGCGTTTTATTAATGCACCCTTATGCGCTCGTTATGCGACTTTATCGATTGCTAAAAGCCTATAACGGTCGATATATGGATAATGACGCAGGCTTCGTTAATTTGATGCGACTCTATTCTTTTTTTTTTCTCCTATACTTTTTAGTTGTTTAATTTTCAGCAGACGAATAAGCGTAACAAGTACGCGGCAAAGAAAATTCCAAAGGCGATCGGATCTCGGGGTGGAGATCCAGTGGGGGAAATCTTAGCCTTACAAGACGAGCCAGCGAAATTCTAGCATAAACAAGATTATCAGCTGACCTGAGCCGACCTTACGCTTTCGAAATATTCGCGTGTTATCCCGAAGGTCTTGAAGCTCGCCTCACAAAGAGTGTGTGTGTGTGTGTGTGAGAGAGAGAGAGAGAGAGAGAGAGAGAGAGAGGTAGTATCCAATGGTCGGGTAGCTGGATCCGAATAAGGGCACAAGTCATGCTCGCCTTTGTTTCTCCACTTCCGTCTTTTCTCGCTTCCCTCTCTCTCTCCCGGGCATATAGCTCTCGAGTCCGGCTACCTCGTTCCTTTTTACCAGGGCTATCGCTATCCGAGAATCAGACACCCGAGCGCTCTCTCTCTCTCTCTCTCTCTCCTGCGAAGTCCCGAGCAAAAAGATAGATAGAACAGTCGCTGGAACTGAACTAACCTTATCGCTCCTTCCCCCCTCCTTTACCGCCCCCGCTGAACCGGCCAGTCTGTACTAGTCTGCACAGGCTGGCTCTTCTTCCTTTTCGCCCTCGCTCCTTTTATTTCGTTCCTCTCTCTCTCTCTCTCTTCCTCCTTTATCTCCGGCCCTCCGAAGCGTAAGCCTTTATTGCTTTTGCCTCGCTCTCGGGCACGCGTCGTTTATGCCCCAAGAGTAAAATAGCGCGAGAGATGTTAAGTGATTTCGATTGCGTTAAATAAATTGGGGATAAGCTCTCCTCGCTACGACGGATGGGGGGGGTGTATGATTGAACGTTCGCGGAAATGCGATGTTGATTAATTGAGATTTCATGCGCGCGCACGCGCTTAATCGTGCAAGCAGGAAATAAAATTGTTAAGGGTATATCATAGGCGGGATGTTTCTCGGAAAGAGTACAAGTAGCAACTGATTGCGACTTATCGAGCGAGCAAGGGGCAAAAAGTATTTATATGTATGTGTGTGAATGCACAGGTACGAGCGCGTCTCTGCGTCGTATAAGATCATAAAAAATGAATTATTGCACGGTCGATCGATCTTTCCGTGCCGGTGATATAAAAATAGTTTTGGAGCAGCTCTTATTTTTCAAGCTCGACAACACACGTCTCGGCGAATAAAGGAAGTCTACAACATTAACGAGAGAGACGCAAGGACGCGTTGGCGGGGCGCGCTCGAGGAACACGACTGACGCGCGCGCGCTCTTAGCTGAGGAACCGAACGAGACGCGACGTCGACGACGCGCTCGACAGACGTCGATAATCTTGGCATTATTTTTCTGATCGTTAGCTGTTTCATGGCTTGAAAAATAGAACGCTGGGGTAGGGGAAGGGAAAGGTCGTTAAAGGTTGCTCTTATTTACGACACTGGGAGTAATGGCTTTTTATTAGATCTTTTTATATTCATCTTGTTTCTTTTGTTTTTAACGCGTTTTTAATGTCTTCTTTATAAGAGAAAGCCACAGTGCAGTAACTATATAGTCAAATTTTTAATCTTCAATTTTTTTGGCAACTTTAACGAAAGATAAAATGAGATTTTGATTTTGTGGCTAATTTAAAATCAGTGAAAAGTTAAATATTTGAACTATGTTGTAAAGAAAGACGAGTCTTTGACGTCACCTCCGTCTTTTTTTTTTTATTACATAAAGACTTTATACAAAAAATGGCCAAAGTCAAACGACTTTAAGCACTTATTAAAAATCAGGCTTATGAAAAAAATTTTACAAGATTTTAAATACAAAAGTACGTAATAGTTGTGCCACGGGATTTTTCCGTTCGACTAAATCTCCAATTTAATGCTCGGGTAATCGGAAAAATTGTAAAACCTTTGGGAATACTGAGATATTGGAAAAAACAGATTGATACAGGGTTATTTGTGTGTGTGTGTGTTTTGTAAATCGAAAATGTTTGCGTTATTATACTTTAGTTACACAGAAGCCTTGCCAACATAAAAAATCATTCATTTTCGAGTTTGTAACTGTTACTAATAAAGCATAAATAAAATTTGCGAATCGCAAATAAATATTGATATTTATTCGAAAGAGAACTTGTTTTTGAGGGAAATGTAATAAAAATAAAAAATATCAATATTTACGTTTTTATAACCGTGAGGAACAAAGCATTCCGGTAAAAGTTAATGTTCAACGCGACAAATCTACCAATAACTTCGGATCTAAAGTTTCACGAAATAAAAAAAAAACAAAAAATGATCCCGTCGAAGCGGCGAATGCAATAAATACTCGACGTGATTAATGGGTCTTTACATCGGCAAAACGCATTTATCCGCATGGAATCGCAGAATTACGTGCCTCGAAGAAAGTGGGAGGGGCGCGAATCGCAAAGTTAAAATAAAAAATAAAAGCGTTTCCCTTACTCTTTCTCGATGGGGCGAGTAAGAAAGCGGATCACGAGGAGATAAAAAGAAAAAAATGCACAATCGAAGATGCAGGTTGAGAAGGGCAGGGCGAGATCTCGTGCGAAATAAGAGCAAACACGAACTGATCTAAAAGCGAGAAAAAGAGAGGGAAATGAATAAAGAAAAAGCGTTTCGGAAAAATATTAAAGTCAAGCGAAAAAGTTTTTTTTTCAATCGCCGATAAAAAATTCATTTTCTCGTCTATATCCGAGTCAATTTGTGTCTTCTCAAAATATTCAAAGGCCACGTAAAATTTTATTGATAATATTCATATCCGATAAGCGAGTGTACGGTTTACCAAAGTACACGCAGAAATAACACGTGAATTTAGTATCGCTTATCGATCTCCAGGCCGCTTTCAAAATACTAAACACGTAAACGGAAAACACATCCGATCCACTTCCACTCGGAAAGGCCATTAAGCCGGCCCTAATATCCTCTACATAATTTTCCAACCTTCCGCGAATATTCCCTGAAAACAATAAATAAATCGTGGCAATGAAAGAGCCTGGGCCCCCTTGCGCCGCGCTTACCCTTCAATAAATTGCAATTACATTTCCGGAGCCTGGCGTGCTTCATCTCATAAATCGCTCCCTCCCCCCCTCTCTCTCTCTCACCGTCGCTGGCCATCGCGCGGCAACTTTTTATTACCCCCGCTTATCGAGAAGCCCCGATATTTTCGCAGAAAAAAAAACGACGACGAGCGGCCACGCGATCCCGCGAGCGAGAAGAGCACGAAATGCGAAGCCTCTTTGCCGTACGACGGAGAGAAAAAAAAAGGAAAATGGAAAATAAAAAAGAAAAAAAAGGGAGGGTGTGGGTATAACCAAGCGGAGATGTAGAAAGCAAAAATCCAAGAGAGCAGGAGACAGCCGGAGATGAAGAGGCCGATTGCACAGCTCGAGAATCGATGAGCACCTTCGCGCAAAAACGGAAGAGGAGCGAGGTGGGGTGGGACGGAAGCCCGCGGGACTCGTGACCTGCACCGAGAGAGAGAGAGAGAGAGAGAGAGAGAGAGAGAGAGAGAGGGGGGGGGGGGGGGCGGGTTATATTCCGCGAAGCGGAATCAGAGGCCCCGAGCGCGCCACGCCTCTCAGCCCGTCAGAGAGAAAAAGAGAGAGAGTGCATCCACTCCCCTCTCACTTCACTCTCTCGGACGACGTGCGCGCGCATAATGCACGTAATAATGCACACGCCAGCGACGGGCGTTTATCATCGCGCCTTTCGCCCCGACTGTCTCGCGGCGACTGCTTTAGCCTCCCAGCCGCGTAAGAGAGGCATAAGCGGAGTAGCGGGGGAGCGGAGGTGGAGGGTTACGCTGGATCGACACTCTGTTTTCATAGTTAATGAGCGCGCAGAAGCACGTAATACAGGAGGGATGACGACTGGCTCTTTGACGAGTTAAGAGAGAGAAGCACGCGGTTTCGGTCAGAGCTTCGTGCGTAATTGGAGAATGCTTGGGAAGGGGAGAGGGAATTTATTGGGGCTTATGCAATTATTACGAAACTGCTGTACAGGCGCGCGAAGCAACGCGTATTCTGTAAATGAGCTGGATTAATAGGAAAACGCTAGGACGCACAGAGTCGCGCGCGTTTTAAAACGGTTCGTGGGAATGAGTGAAAAAAGAGAGAGAGAGAGAGAGAGAGAGAGAGAGAGAGAGAGAGAGAGAGAGAGAGAGGGAAAAAACGACATCGCGGATATGTTGGGTTTGCCAGAAAAGGCAAATAACTAGTGTATAGAGATGAAGTCTCGAGGTTGATATTTAACGAGCGAGTGTATATATAGTGCACTGTAAGGCAACTTTGTGTGAGCGTTATAGTCGAGAGAGAGAGAGCTCATTTCAACTAGAATCGCTGGAATCTTGCAGCACCGGAATCCTTTGCTCTTTCTCCCGTGTCTCTCTCTCTCTCTCTCTCTCTCTCTCTCTCTGTATTTACGTACGATTTTGCAATGTGAACAACCTCGAGTTTCTATACCGTTTCACAAAGTAGACGCTCTTTCTCTCTCTCACTCACTCGGGCGAACATACACAGAGGCGCATTCGCACGCAAGAATAAAGTGTCGTTAGCCGCGACGTCTACGAAAGTACGGCAGCTCTTTGCAATTAAGCAAAATCGTTAGAAAAAAAAAATTGGATAACGATTGCGACGACGGCGACGACGCCATCGACACTTTTTCAAAGCACATATCTCTTAGCCAGCCCTCCTCCTTATTATTCACCGCTATCCGTAACTTCAGCTTATATCTCGTTCGATCTCTCGTTAGCTCACGCTCAATTGCATCTCGTTTCTCCGCGTTTTCCACTCTCTCTCTCTCTCACTGTATTAACATACCCCCGCTTCTCCTCCCTACTCTTATTCTCGCGCTGGTTCGTCATTACGAGCGGATAATGGCAGGTCTCGGCGTCGTGGCGTGCTATAATTTTTGTTCTCACACCAAGAGGCTTTGAATCGACGAGGATATCGCGCCTGCGCTCCAGCGCGTGCATTTATCCACGTATCTATGTATATACAGCGCCGCGAGAGAGAATGAGAGAACACTTTTTGCCCTCCCCGCGAGAGTAAGTGCCGATCGATGAGCGATAGACACTGCATGGGTGCGATATACTCGTAGGGTGAGGCAGACTTTGATTTCGTACAACCGGCATTGTGATTTACGCTGAGAGAGGCATTACACGTCTTATTGTCTGCTCTCCTTCGCAGCGATTTCCATTGCGATATCTATATACCGTAATGCTTACGCTGCTGCGCGATTTTATTTTAAAGTTTATACACGTTTGCACACCTACCGGAGTAGCGCGCGCGCCTGCGTGACCGGTAGATGGATCATTAAATTAACATCGCGCGTTTTCCCTCGAATCGAGCTACTCAATCTTATCCTCGGGAAAACGATGTATATGTAGATGCCACGTCTACTCGTTAAATCTCGCGTCAAACGCCCTTACGTATTCCGCCTCTCTTATCGATTGTTATCTCCCGGCGAAAGCCCTTAACGTCACGCGTAAGTTTGCGCACTGGCTAAATGAAAAGCTCCGCGTCATATTTCACAATCACCCACAGCTCTCGCCCCCTCTCTCTCTCTTAGGTGCATATGATTTATGCGCTCCTGTCAACAGCATCGACAGATTAAAGCTCTACCAGCTAGAGAGAGAAAGAGATATTCAGGACGCGTGAAAGTTAGCCCGGCAATATACTTCTGCAGCTCGACTTTTCCCCCCGCGTGAGCTCGATAATTGAAACGTATGAAAGCCTCGAGCCGATAATGAAAACGAATACGCAGACAAGGGCGTCGAGTAAAAAAAAAAGGGAAGCCGAGGACAAACATACGGCAGAGAGACATAGCAGCGGGTGTTAACAATGAGAAACGAGCGTGGTGCCAGGGAGAGGGGATTGAGGATAAGGCTGGTCCACGAGGGAAAGAAAGAAGCTAGCGGTTTGGCCCGAGGCCAATTAGCAAAGCCGGATGTATAAGCCAGCGGAGAGTGATAAGCCGGGGCGCGACTAAGCTCAGCCCCAGCAGCATCGAGCTTTATCCACGCAGAAGGGCTTTATACACAGGCTGTCGTTCCAATGGCTCGGAAGGAGGCTGATTAAAGTGTATATGCTTACCGGGAGACTCGGTACTGAGAGACTCGCCCGTGCGCCGGGAGAGTGACGTTGCTGTCGGACTTTCTCCAGGTGACGGAATTGTGGGCGTCCGGCACGTACGCCCTGCCGATGTATGCCTCGCAGAAGAGCCGGGCAGTGCCGCCCAGCGGCACCAGCTGCGACGACGGCCGATAGGTCGGCAGCGGGCGACCCTTGTAGCCGTTCGTACTACCACCTGGAACACACGTACACGAGCGTTATTAAGAAGTCAACGGTGTATGATGGGGGAAGAGACAGGCGCGTATAGGGATAGATGTATCGCGTGACGCCGGCTATTGCAATTTCGCTAGCTGGCGTGTCTGTGTGTGTGTGTGTGTGTGTGTGTTATTATGCCTTCGCGATGACTGAAATTGCCGCGGGTAAACAAAGGTATATATGTAGGGTCGATTATATGTATATATATACGGTGGGGATGTTTGGCGAACTTCCGCAAATCTAATAATCGCCCGCCGCGCGTCATCGTCATGCCAACGACGACGACGACTGCGCGATGTCTGACCCCCCCCCCCCCGCCGTTGATGGATATGCCCGAGTGATATCCAAGCTTTCCCCCCTTTGTCGACTTGTTTCAGACGTATGGGGGGTATAAGGCGCATGTCGACGGAGAAAAACGAGAATACGCTAGAGACGTGTGCGCGCTGGCATTGTCTGCCTGTACTTCTCTCTTCGCGCGCAATGTTTACGTCGGAATGACAGGGACGGGGATGGGAGGGGCTCTACTGGCTGCACGTGTAAGCGAAATGCACTTTCCTGATGTGCGTCCGACCTGTATACAGGCGCGAGCCCGCGCCATGACGGACGACGTGCGAGATAGCTTGTAAAGTTGTACGTGCGCTTTTGGCTTGATTGCGCCATCTACCTGCACCTATACATACGTACACACCCTACTCCTCCCCTCACGGCTTATTCTTCCAAATGGATCTTACGTGTACAGCTGTGCGCGTTCGCGTATTATAGTAACTCGGCACTACGTCTCTCTCGCGCGTCGGTCTCGTATTTATCTTTTTTGGCTTATTGACGTGACACCGCGACTTTCCAGGCTTTATATTTTCCAAAAGACGACGAATTTTGACGTTGTTGTTGTTGTTTATTGCCGCCAACGAGGATAATTGGGCAACGTTATACCCGTTTCCTTCTCAAACGAAAAATATATACGCGCAATATTCGGCGATAAATAACCGCCGCGGCGAACGTACGATAACGCCTTTACACATATATGCATTTCATATTATTCGTGCAACCGGATACGTACATTAGGCTAGGGGGGGGGGGTGAGAGACTACGTGTACACGTATACATTTCGTCGAGAATGTCGAAACAATTAAATTGATCCTCCGTGCATATATAGCGCTGGCAGGAATACCGGGCGTTCATCCTCTCACTAGGCAGTCCGCGCGAGTGTGTATACAGCCTCAGCACAAAGCATCCTCCCATTAATTTACACAATCAGATGAGGGAGAGAGCGAGAGGGTGACACGCGTGGGATTTAATAAATTGCATTGCTGATGCTGCGCCAAAGCCAAATGATTTACGAGCCGAGGGCCGATGAAGCATCCGGTTCATCAGATAAATACCGATCAAAAGTAAACCCTCCCCCCCCCCTCCGCCCTTGCAGCCTTTTCCTCTACCTCAGCGCCGAGCTCTCGAGGCACTTTACAACGGCATTGTGCAAACGCGAATGAAAATTTCCGAGAAAGAGCAAACGGAAAACAATCAGCTCCCTCCTTCCACTTCCGACTTCTTCATCTTAAAAGCATTGTTTCCGATAAAGAAGACGCGCGGCGGCGACGGCACGGGGGGGGGGAGAAAGAAGTTTCCGCCGGTCGCGCATAAAGTAGAAAAGGCTTTTTCGGAATTCCGCCGGCGAAAAGCAAGCGAAGCAAATCGAAGTGGGCGCGGGCAAAGAAAATGCGAAGGACACAGGATAAACAGACAGACCGCAGAGGGGGGGGAGAGGAGGGACTGGAGATGCTGTACGTTCTTAACGGTAGCAAGAAAATTGCGGGGGGGGGAAAGAATAAGTGCGGCTAGACTTCTTGAAAGAGAGATGTATGTATGAGGTCCCGTGCATCCGTATATATTCAAACCTACACGATCTCGTTGTGGGGTGACGCATCCAGTACGCGCAGACCGATAGCGCAGGAAAAATCGGATGAAAAAAAAGTGGACGAGAAGGAGGAGGTGAAGAGAGGGAGTTTGGCTTAGGGGGGGGGGGGGGTTGAAATGAAAAATTGAGTTTGCGAATTTTCTCTTGCGCTCGGCGTCTCTCTTGAGGAGGCTAAGTTTGTTAGCCGAGGACGTGCGCGCGGCTATAGAGAAGAAGAGAGGGAGTGCGATAAAGAAAGAGAGAGAGAAAGGGGTGAGCGGGGATGTTGGGGGGGGGGGGCGCGTGGCACTAGTCGAAGTTTAATTACAAGTCGAACGGCGATCGGTTAATTGCTTTCGGGGAAGAAG
This sequence comes from Anagyrus pseudococci, assembly GCA_030522585.1. Taxonomy (NCBI): domain Eukaryota; kingdom Metazoa; phylum Arthropoda; class Insecta; order Hymenoptera; family Encyrtidae; genus Anagyrus; species Anagyrus pseudococci. The sequence continues at coordinate 110,038 of JAPYYQ010000221.1, forward strand.
CGCCCTCGTATAGTTCTCTCGCTCTCATCCTTGCGGGGGAGCTTCGAAAAACAGCCGGAGGCTAGAAGGGGTCCTTTCTACCTCTCTCTCTCTCTCTCTCTTATACTATAACAAGCCACCTTCTTGCCTTGGTTGTGTTATCTAGTGGTACGCGATATTGGCTCGGTTGGTCTATCCTACACAGCGGATGTGTTTGTTGATACGAAACGCGGGGGGGGGGGGTATACCTCCCTCAAAGTGTCCACTTGGCCGAGGGCACGTGATAAAGTTCTTTGATCGCGGATCAGCGGGTATTGCGAGAAATCTGGAAAATGTAAGAGTTTTGATAAGAGCCGCAGCCCCGTCTCCGTTGGCGCACAGACTGTGCCCCCAGCGCGAGATGTATTCGCGCAAGCGTTGCCGGGGGGAGAATAAACAGAGCGAAAGCGAGGAAGCGCGAGATTACGATAAGCGGATTAGCGTTGAGCGAGAGAAGCGAAGGCCCGCTATGGTTGGATCTTCTTCCGCGCGGCAAAGTGCCGGAGATGGGAAAAGGTTTTAGGCAGGAAAAGCGGCAAGAAGCGCGGCGCAGATACTCTCTCTCTCTCTCTCTCTCTCTCTCTCTCTCTCTCTCGAGAGAGAGAGAGAGAGAGAGAGAGAGAGAAAGCGTACCTGCGACCTCGGCTTGAGTTTCCAATTTTATAAGAATGGATAAGTGCGCGTTTGCGCTCGAGATTCGCGCGGGGGACGTAAGACCAATAGAGCGAAGGATTGTTTTTTTCTTCTTTTGTTTTTAGTTTTTATTGTACAAGCTGCGCTCCTGTCTTTTTGTTGTGTCGTAATCTCTCGTGTCACTCGCTGGTTGGAAGGAGAAATTAGAGACACATGGGAATGGGTCAGGATTAAAGTAGTTTAAACAGCGTGTGTTAAATTAGACAGTGAGGCGAGATAGAAGAGGGGGGGGGGTAAGGAGGTGGAGGAGGAGTGCATAAATTAAAAATGTTCCTTTTACTGCTCATTCCGAACGATTAAGCGGAAGCGTCATCCGCGTAATAACTCAAGTAACAGACATTCTCTCTCGGCGCGCCACGCGCGGGGAATTCAGCGAAATGTGTCACACGTCCACCGCGAGCGAGCGCGGGAGAATAACCAGAGCTAAAACCGACGTGTAAAATTAACTGCCGCGTACCGCTGTCGTAACGTCGCGAAATTTCGATGAAAAAAAAAAAAAAATAACAGAAAGATAATAATAAAGTACGTGACGCGTTATAAATTTCAATTGGGATTGAAAGGAGGGTAAAAAGGAAGAAGACGTAAAGTTTTAGCCATGTATCAATCCGCGAAGACAAACACGGGGGCATATTCAAGACTTTGGAGACGCGAGGTTATAAGGTATATAGACAGAGACGAGAGGAGGTTCGGGAATGGAGAAAGAAAGCGGAGGCGAACAAAAGATGTTGAGCGCGCGCGAACGTGTCGCGGCTCGTCGCTGCATATACAGTGTACCGTATATACTCTCTAAGCGCGTATATATACGGCTGGCAAGAGGCTCGGATTTCAAAGACGCGAGAAACGAACAGGATCGTACACGTAAATGTATATATAAAACAAGGGGATATTGAAAGATGCTCCTACGAGAGAGAGAGAGAGAGAGAGAGAGAGAGAGAGAGAGAGAGAGCGGAGGATTGAAGAATCTGCATGGTAACAGCGGGAGAGAGAGACAGGGTCTGCTTGAGTAGCAGTTTGACAAATGCCGTGAATTCACGGTATTCCCCGGTACCCCATCACCTTCGGATCGTCAGATCTATATACTGTCTTTTGGTTATACCTTCGACGCGCGGATATATAATAGGTGAGAGAGAGAGAGAGAGAGAGAGAGAGAGAGAGAGAGAGAGAGAGAGAGAGAGAGAGAGAGAGAGAGAGCGGAAACTTGGCTTCGACGAAGAGTAATGACGAGACGGATTTGCGAACGTCACCCTAGAGTGATATATATTGTTTTCGCTTTCGGGACACATAGGTGAAGTCTCGATAATGGAAAAAATTTCGACGGATGAGCGAATGATATTCAATGACTGAGAGAACTGACTATACCTTAGGCCATTTGGTAGATCCGCGTGGAAAAGTGAGAGCAGATCGAGTAAAGTGGATAAGTGCAATTAGCTTGATAAGCCCTTCGCCGAGTCTGCTGCGTATACAGAGAGGTGTACCTAGGTCGTACATACATACAGCGTGAAGAGCTGTAGGAGGAGGAAAAAAGCGGCTAACGAGCGCTGTTCTTATTCCAAGCGCACAACAAGTCCGGCATTAACATAGCCGAGCTTTTTTTACGCGGAGTGAAAGAAGAGCGGCGGCGGGGGGGGGGAAATAATCCGAGTAAGGATAATACCCGGGAGCTTATCTCGAATGGGCATACCCGGAAATGAGAGGAGAGGCCAGGGAGGACTGTAAGACTGGAGAACCGATAGCGGTACATCGGAACTGCGCCTGAAGGAGCTGTGTATACACACTTATCGACAGCGGGGTGTTGAGTTAACAACGTGGTCTTGTTTGAGCTGTTTCTTTTTGCCAATTTGTACGAGCATTGCGACGGGGATTGGAAGGCGCGAGCCTGAGATTCAAATTATCATTTTTTTCAGTCGTTGAAGCGATATCTTGGTGAGTTTTGATAGGAGGGCGGGGGGGAGGCGGGTATCGAAGCTTTCCTGGTCTTTCATGCGTGACTTCATTCTGGAGGCTTGACGAGGTGGAAGACAACGAAAATCGACGGCCAGCGCACCGTGATATCTCGTATTACATGATCAACGTGACGTTGCGAAAAGGAAAATGCACGCTCGTATACGTGCGTTGTTGTCATTGTTGTAGATTTTCACGGGTATCGACTTGTGCGTCCGCGCCTACAAATGCGACTCGCTCAAAACAGCTGGTTATATAAAACGAAGCAATGTGTATAGGCGAGCGATTCCCCCCCCCCCTATATCCCTCGCAATTTTCACGCAATTACTCTTAATGACGTGCGAAGCCCCAGAGTCGCGCGTTGAAAGCGCGAAAGAAAAGAGAGTGCGAAACTCGCGAACAAAAGGGGGCGGAGAAAAATGTAAGCCATAGAAAAAGAGAGAGAGAGAGAGAATGAAAAAAGTGAGAAACGAAAGGAAGAAAAGGAATAACTATATTATACATCGATTGAAAAGAGATTAAAAATGAATGCGGGGTATAAAGAGGAATAGAGAAAGAGAGAAAATAAAGCAGCGATACATCTATGTATGAAATAAAAAAGAGCAGTGGCTCACAGAGCGCAGAGTATATACAGCGAGAAGGGTGTCGGTGGGAGGAGGTATGAAAACGGAAGCGGGTAAAGAAAGAGAGAGAGAAAGAGAGAGAGAGAGAAGTGGTGCGCGTCGCCGTTCTTAGAAGCGATTTACCGGGCGGCGAGCACACGGTGGCCATGGGAGGGAGAGCCGTGTCATCACGCGCGCGATACGACACGCTCAGTTGCCGCCGCTGGGAATATGTCTGCCCCTCTCCCCTTACCCCTTCCCCCCGGCACCCCCTGGTATATAACGCGTTATACAGTGTTGCTGCTGTAGCTATATACTGGCCGCGAGACAAAAGAAGGAGAGAAGAAGAGTAGTCAGTGGCCGATGTTCTTTTTCTCTCGCGGAGGATGCAGCGGGCGGGCAGTTCGTCGAAGCCACCGGCCTCTATACCCGGGAAAATTGCGGAATGAACTCGGCTTCCGCCCTATACTACGTCCTTTCATTTCTCTAATTGTCGGCGAAAAAAAAAACAGAGAAGCTCGTGGTGTTAGCGAAACGCACACCAGTGGTTCGTAAGGAGACTGCGCGCGAGACGGGGGAGTGAGCTTTTGCAGGTTGTGTGTGTGTGTGTGTATCGCGAGAGACGCCAGGAGGTTAATTGAGCTTCCAGAGCTGTATACGGGCCAATCTCGGCTTTCTTGTTCTCTCCATCCCCCTCCCCCACGCGCGAAAGAGACCCCAGCGCTAATTGAATCGCTCTCGGCAGTGGAACGCAAGCTCTCTGGGTGTTTGCGAATTTAGATTTGATACCGGCGGTCAGGGGGAGAGGCAGAGGGTGTAATACTGGCAATGATAAGAGGGTTTCGAAGGCGGATCCATATAGTGTTATTCTCAATAGAGCCGATTCTTCGGGAGTTACAAGCGAAAGTCGAACTTTAAATCCCCGCTGCAATTTCAACTGTCAAACTTTGCGTGCGCGCGGAGAGAGAGGAAAGCTCTCTCTCTCTCTCTCTCGGGCACGTCTTAACATCTCTTGATCGATGGAACGGCACGGACGCGAAAAGGCGCAACAAACTTCATCGAGTTCGAGGGAGAAAAAAAGAGAGGGAGAAAAGGCACAAAAGAAATTTACCGCCCTTAGCTCGTTCCGGCATTATCAAGTTGAGAGAGAGGGGGGGGGGGGCCTGAAACTCTCCAAGTTTAGCATCCAGCAGAAGCACGCGCTCGTTTCCCTAATTAACGAAACTATCGCCTTTGGCTGTGTTTCAACTTGAAAAAAAAGAGAGCAAGGGATGGGGCGAAAAAGTAAGAGGCTTGAAGGATACTAGGGCATGTCATGATCGGGCTGGAGGCGGCCTAGCCAGGAGGAGAGGTAATTAAGAGCATAAAGCGAAATTGCATTTTGCCCTGCGGAGCTTTGAGCGGAGTAAGTGCCCGGAATTAAGTTTAGATTTCACTCGAGAGGTTGGGGGAGGAAAAAAAGGCCGGCTGGATGGTCCGCAGGGAAAGAGAGAGAGAGAGAGGGATGGTTAAGCAGAGAGAAAGGGGGGAGGACGAGCTTTTTTCGAGATAAAGCAAATGTATCGTGAACTGTTGAGCAATGAGTCTCTCTTTCTCTGCGAAGCTACGCGCGCGGGCCACTTCTCCGCTCCATTAGCCCGTCTCATCCTATACACACGTAATTTTTCAGCTCTCTCCTCTTGCCGAGCTGCTTTCCTTCGCCTCTCTCGGGCTGTAGCATCCCGTTACGCTCATTCAATGTTGCTTCGAGCGCGATCAACTATTAATTACGCCAAGCGGCGAAATTAGCCCGCAGGAGGGGAAGTGAATTAGCGCTGTCAAGTGGTGGTTTAGTTTGAATAATCATAGTCACGAGACGAGAAGACGCGTCTTCTTTTTCAACGTCGATCCTCCGCGTGTATATACGTTTAATAGAAACGGGAGAAGCTGTCGCGGGGAAGCGATGGCATGTATACAGTGGCAGGTAATAAGGGGAAGGTAACAAGAGGTCAAACTCCTCTCTCGGCCACCCTGTCGTTTCTCAAAACGAGGAGATGGAAAAAAAAAGAGAGGAGAGAAAGAAAAGGAAGGAGAAGCTGGGCCGGGTTTACGAGTCGTGCCGAGGGCGCTCGGGCAAACGAGCGAGATAAGAGAAATCCGAAGGAAGAGAGTCGCGACTGGTATTTCGTGAGCCGCGATATACTCGCGAGACGGATCGCGCTTAATGGAAAGGACGTTCCTGACGTTACCTACGCCCGTCTTCTCTTGCTTTGGCTTAATTAAGAGGAGAGGGCAGGGAGAAAGAGATGCGAGAACGATTGTAGCAGCTTCTCTCGCTCACGAGCCAGGCATCCTCTTCTTTTTGTTTCTCCTTCTCTTTTTTAGTTGTTCTTCGCTGCTCTACGCTCGTGTCGAGTTATGTAGGATTTAAAATCGCGCTTGTTTTACCAGCGACGTTTCGACTGCGTTATACTATTCCTTGCACCTGACACTACCCTACTGCGCTATACGCACACAGGGATTTTCGCTTCTTTCCATTGCGAGAACGCTGCGTTCTGCGAATGCGCGATGGCCTTTATTTCGATTCTACGTATATCGATACACACGTACGATACGTGCGCGATCGAAATTTTAACGAGTCGTTCGTTATGATTTTCATTCCGTACCGCGATTATCTCATCCTCCTCGAGCATATCGCGTATGCAAATCTGAAGAAAAAAAAAAGAAAATAATTGCGTCGTTAAAACAAAGGACGCGCTCTGGGCGCGACTAAACATGCGCCTCAAACGATTTGTTTGCGGCTCGGCAATAGTCGTCAGGTTTTGCCAATTCAACCCCGCTGATGAGGGGGAGGGGGGCGGCGATAAAACACGCGTCGATAAGCTTAGTCTGCCATCGGCTGACAATAATCGAGCCGGGCTACCGCTTATACAGGCCCGCCGCTCCTCCTCGACTCGGCTGAGAAGGAGAGGGGGCCGAGGTTTAATTAAGCGAAAGCAGCGATAAGCAGGCCCTCGGCGTTCTCGTCTCTCCTTACGCCGCGATAAAAGAACGAGCCTCGAGCTCTGCTGCTACTGCTGTATATATAGCGGCGCTGTGGAATGTAAACAACGGTAGGGATATAGACAGCGCGCATGAGTTGCGCTTTCACGATGTCTCTCTGTCTATGACTTGGCAGTGTCGCTCTTTACGTACACACACGCGCTCCTTTTTTCTCCTGCACAGCTATATATTCGTACGCCTAATTACACGTTATTATATTTTTGTGTGTATTTCTTGTACGTAGCCGCGGCGTCTAATTAAGACCTTCGCGCGTATATAGACGAAGGCGGGTTCGGTTTACGCGGAAGCGACATAATGCTGTCGATTTTCAATTCTATACGTCTCTATATGCTTTTTTCGCTTTTCTCTTTCAACTCTCGCACTCTTGGGTTTCGCCTGTACGGCCATTGCGATCGTTCAATTATTTACGCGAGTTTAGCGTGTATATCTCGTTGGCGTATAGAGGCAGAAGGGAGCAGGTCGAAAATATAATTGTACACGTCCGTTGCTCGAATTGAATTTAGAGCGGTAGTTTGCGCGTTATGTATACGTTTCATGAAAGTAAAATGATATCTGTTCTCCCCCGCTCCCGCTCTCTCTGTCTCTCTCTATTAGTGTAAACGTGCGTCGGTCTGCGTGCGCGTATCTACCTGAGAGTGTCGTTGATTGACGCGCCGTTTTGATTACCGCTTGATTATTCATCATTATTAGCCATTGATTGGCGTTGATTATTCAACGGCCAATTCGACATTTCCATTACAAACGCAGGCGCGCACGATTGAGATGTATCTGCCAGATTTGTTTTTTTTTCATATCTCCCTTTCGTTATAAATCATCGAATAAGTCATCGAACGTCATTGTGTGTGTTTGTTCAATTTAATCTTAAAATTTCAGAAACGAACATCGCAGCGTAAAACGAGCTCTCGGAAATGGCGAAATAGCCGGGACAGTGATACATGTAAACGCGTCCAAAGGGCTCGTTCTACTCACCAAGCACAGCGAGAGTGATGTCACCCTCGAGGGTAGTCGTGTCATTGCGAGCTCGACACGAGTACCTCCCAGCGTCGGACGTCTTCACCTCCTGCGTGTAAATAGTCTGATTCGCGCTCTCCGGGTAGAGGATGAAACTGCTCTCGCCGCCGGGCCACGGATACGGTCTGCTGTCCTTGTACCTGAAATTTCAAACGATCGTTAATTCTCGCCTTGTCCTTTATAGAGCGGCTTAATCTGGAGAAACAAAATGATTCTGGTCATTATTTTTTTATGCATTTAAATGCGTTTATTTTTTCTCAATTGCGCAATCAGAGAGAAGGGGGGTGTTTAATTACTGTACACGCGCACTTGCCGCGAAATGATACTTGGTCGTTAATCTTACGCCGTTCTTCCTTACGTCTTATCCTTCCAAACGCAGCATTGACACAGTTACGTACTAATTGCACTTCGGTACTAACGTAAGATTACTTGCACGTGTGTAAAGCTCGTAAATACGAATTTTCATTATGCAGCGCTTGGACGAATAAAAAAGGAGTTCGTGATAGACTTATCTGCTGTGATTAAATGTAACGCGAATATTTACGTTACAAAATAGGATGAAATATGGTAGTACGAAAATTGTCAAAGTCGAGTCTCAAGAGCGAAATGTCTCTCGACTGGCCTCTCGAGATAGCGCGAGATTAGTACACGTAGCTTCTAACGTAGTTTGTTTAGAGAAGCTAAAGTTCACACACAGCGATGGTATACACAGCGGTAGCACCGGCAGCAGCAGGGGTCTGGTGAAAACGTGCATCAATAGACAGGAGCAGCAGTAGCAGTAGAAAGCAGCAGTGGCACTAGAGAGAGAGAGAGAGGGAGGGAGTATAGGTACAGAGAGTAGGTAAGCCGCTTGTCAGCTATTTACCTCCGACAAGGAAATTTTGTTGTCCCAACAATATTGAGAAGCGGCGATCAATAGGCACGCGATTCAGCTCCTGAGATGTTCTTGGAATACAAAGAAGCGCCATGCGCGAAACTCCCCCCACCCCATCACCTCTTAGCCAGTCTTCTCTCTCCTACTCCCGTGATTCCAGTAAAGTTCATTTGCTCTCGGTGTATGTACGATGCATTAAATACGCGCTTTCACGGAACTCGCGCCGGCGCCACGGAGCTTTAGACACAGCGAGCGCCAGTTGAAATGGAAATAATAAGAAGAGCGAATGAAAAATTCATGCGAGCTGAATGTGCTTATGTGCGTGGTAGGAGAGGCTCCGTTCGATTAATGATTCCGCTGGGGTAGCGAGCGGTTTTTCTGCCTTTTTTTTATCGTCTTTTTTTTATAAGCGGATGGTTGGCAATGATAGGGACAACGTTGCCAATGGATAGGTCGATTTTCATTCGGGCTAAGTGGACATTTAAATTTGAAACTGTCCTACGTTGGTTGTACGATAGCGTCGAGCTGACAATTTTCAACGTTACCGGTAGCGGGAGTAGGAAGGAGGCTGTGCGAGCTTTGGGAAACACGAAATTGAATTTAAGACGTCTATCGATGTACATTCGGAGGGCTCGGCAATTTACAAGGAAATACCGTCTGGCCGAGACGACATCGATACGAGAGCAGGGGGGAGGCAGTGGCGTGTAGGTATATATAGAGAAAAGCACGCGACACGGGCAAATGGAATCATCGCTTTTCGCGACAAATTAAAATATCGACAGGTCGTTTTCTCTCTTTCTCTCTTTCTCTCCTTGTGTACATAAGTCACGTCGGGCGAGAAATAGGGAGAAAGAGAGACGTAACGGAGCGTCGTAAGACACTCTTGCAAACACACACACACACACACACACACACACACACACACACACACACACACTACTGCCGTGTCTCAGGCTAATTTTCCATCGGCTCTCGAAGACGGAAAACCAAGAGAGGAAAAAGCTCTCGCAGGAATAGGTATAAGGCGACGTGTCGCGCGGCCCCCGGCATCATTCTTGCTATTTTCATTTTCGCTCGCCAAGAGGGGGGAGGCTCTGGGAGCTATGGCAACGGAGAGCAGTAGCGTTCCCACGGGTAACAGGCGCGTATGAGCTTTTGCAAGCTATCTCTTTGTCTCGGGCGGCTAATCTCTCTCGGGTGTCACGTGTCTCCTCGGCGAAGTTCGACGAATCAATCTACGCTCTCCCCACGGCGGAGCGAGAAATTCGGTACACGAGAGAGCGCCTCTCTCTCTCTCTCTTTCTTTACGTGTAAGCGTTGTGGCATATAGGGCCGTTGCCTTCCGCGTAAACCAGCTTAGTTTGCGCGGCTGTTTGCTCTAGTGTCGATTCCGAGTGCTCTTTACTCGGAAGCTAATTATCTTAGAGTGCGACCGGCTCTCGCTATACACACGTGCCTTCCCCCCCCCCCCTCATTCGGAGACAGTATCTTTAGATACATACATTTGTACGCCTCACTTCTCGCTCTCGATTCCCGCTTATGTCCACTTCCTGTTATCTCGCCCCGACCCTCTTCACAGAGGCTATCCCCTCCTTCACCCCCTCTGCTACAGGGTTGTATTAAGTAGTAAGAGCTTATGTACGATTAATCGGACGCGCTGTAGTTTCGCGTTATTTTCCTTGCGTAGTTTAAATTTAGAAGAACAAGAGGGGTTGAGGTGAAATAGAACGAGGTAAGGGGGATTTGTACTCTCTTTTGAATGGAAACCGTGCGCCCTCGGAGTGCGCGTCTTTCTCTTTGAACAAAGAGAGCCTCCCTGGGCGAGCAGAGTATATTATGCACCGAGAGAGAGAGAAAGAGAGAGAGAGAGAGCGCGTTGAGGATCGCTCACGTAAGCGCTATACACAAGCGTTAAGGTATCTCGCTCGCGTGAGCTCTCTAGCTCTATATGCGTGTATGCGAGAGTCTCTCTCTGTCGCCGTGCGCAGCTGGTAATTACCGGCTTTTAAGGAAATTTCAAAGAGACTTCGGGGTAATATTGTGTAGGATATGTATCGCGTGTGAAAACGACGACGTTGTTGTTTTTCTTTCCTTCTGCCAGTCTGGAGAAAAATTTTTCTCCGACTTTGTTGCTCGATGGTCAATTTAATATATCGAGAGCTTACGCGAGCCGAGGAGGATGGTAGGGATAAAGACTGGCGTGAGCGGTTGCTTATTTTACGGGCGAGCGTTCCGGGAACTTGCGCGCGCGGGGGCTTATTGAAAAGCAACGCTCATGTTCCAAATCTTTCTTTTTATTCTTTTTTTTTTCTTTTTTCATTAGTTATTTCGTTTTCTAGCTACTTGCGACTTTTTTACAAATGTAATGCCCTTCATTAATGGTGTATACACCGGTGAATTTAATATTGGCCTTCCATAATTTATTACCGGGGCTGGAATAAAAGGGCTAATGGAAAAGCGATCAACTTATACCTTGGTCGGGAATAAAAATTTCTTCAGCTTAACGAACATCTGTGCGTAGAGGAAAATGTCGGTTGTTTTCCCGTTGAATTATCGATCGAGCTGCCGTGTGCCGACTATTCAATTACGTCTTCATTTAGGCAGCGCCGCGCGCGGGGCAAAAAATGTTTTAAAAACTCAGGTTTTTACTTTACCGACTTTGCAATTCCGACCGAATTTCACAACGAAATTTCGATCGAGCTATATGTATCTATCTCTTGTGACTGGTCGTTGACCTTAGAATTGATTTATGCATGCAAACGCACAAACTTTGTTTACTCGGCAACATTCCGTTCGTCCGTTGCATAGTGTAAAAAAAACAATACTATTTTAATTCGTCTTTTTGTTTTAGATGTCTAATCAAGAAATATTTTCGTTATTTAATTAGATTACGCGCTATCGATCATATCCCCCGAAATTTAATTAACTTTATATATCTCCTATTTCCAAATCAAAATCATCTCGGTCCATTAAAACTAGACCAATATAACCGATAACATAGATCCAAGACGCGCAACCAATTAATTTTCCAATCTAAATATCCAGATATGCCGCGCGCTGGGGTCTCGCAATTGAAACGCGCAAAAAGCTAATCAAAACGCACGGCCCCGTAATTCAGCCGAAACCGCAGCAGGGCAAACAGGGCGTATATATCAGGAGAACTCCAGGAGCAAACCGTAGGGGAAAATTAATCGCTGCATAAAGCCTCGAGGAGCTACGTTAACATCAACGTCAACTGATCAGCTCTTGAGAGTCCAGCTGCTAAGCTCGACTATAGACGCTGCGCTCTCCGTGAGAGGGGCCACTACGGCGGATTACCGGGAGAGCTACAGTCGAGAGAGAAACGCCAAGCACTAATGCCAGAGCTTTGATGCTCGGCTGCCGTGCGGTCTGACGCATTGAGCTGTACCTACAGAGAGCAGTTAGGCTTTGGTGTGTTGGACTGTTTGGACGGCCCATGGAGGGACGAGCAGAAAAGGAAATTCAGAACTCGCGTTTTGGATGTTGGTGTATTGTTGGCGGATGAATGTTTAATTAGACACGGCGAGGCGCTAAAGTTCATTTGTCACTGCTGCATTACTGGTTAATGGGAAATTATTCACGAGACAACGGCGCTGTTATTTGTTTTCGATTTTCGCAAATGTAGAGCAAAGCCCGATCAACTGCCGCGTGTGACGAGAGCTTAATGGAAGTTTGTAAATTACAATTCGAGTCGCGTGGAGTTTGCTGCGGCGACAATCGCGTAGTCTCATACTTCAAAATTATTTAATTAAACTTATGAATATTGACCTTTGCAGAAATGTGAGATATTCGAATAAATTATCGGGCTCGAGTAAGCGAAGCAGTGAGATATTGCGCCGAATGGCAAATCAAACGGAACGTCGAGGAGTAATTGGTTACATTTATTATTCTAAGCTCCATTAGCCTCGGCTATTTCTTTGCTATATTTATACGCTGATGGTGTTGGCGCGCTGGAGTGAGAAAAAAAAAGAAGAATAGCCAAAAGTAACAAAGAAAAAGACACGGTCCCACGATTGCATTGCGAGTTTGCCAATTGTTTTAACGGAATAGACGTACCGACCAATTTCGCAGATTAAGCATATTCTTTTTTTTTTTTTTTT
>JAPYYQ010000221.1:122366-145716 GCA_030522585.1 Anagyrus pseudococci
TTTTTTTTTTTTTAAAAAAAAAAGGCGCAGACAAAGGTTTCGTAAACAAAAAAAAAAGGAGAAAAAGAAGTATTACAGTTGTTTCACATCGTTTGCATTTTTTACGATCGCTTCAACGCACAGTTCCCTTTCATTCCTCCTCTTTTATTATTCATACCGCGAATTTCCCAAGTTTTCATTGTACACCAAAAGAGAGAGAGAGGGAGATACAGTTCAAACTTTTGCTACAAAACCATAAAGAGTCTTCCTCTTTCTCTCTTTATCTCTCTTCGGAAAAGAGAGAGAAAGAAAAAATAAACAAGGCAAATGAAAGATAAATCCTTTTGAAATATCACCTGGGCCGTCGCCGCCGCGCAAACGTCATTCCCCGGAGTAATTATCCCGGTCCAACACAATATTTTTCCAGCCCCCGCGTTTGAGTTCCGGTGCGCGAAAGAGAGATGGAGGGAAAGAAAGAGTGCGCAAACGCTTTAGCGCGCATAGTAGCCCCCACAGTAGTATCCACACTCGCAACGCCCAGCTGATCCGCTTAATTCCCTACCTTCCTCAGTCAGCAGTATGCGCGCGCGCAAGGGGTCCGATTTCCGGCCCCGACGCCGTATTCTTCATGGGCCGCAGGTGTAGAGCGTACCCTGCCGCGACTGTACGTCAGCACCAAAGAGAGAGAGAGAGACAGAGGCAGAGGGCACGCGAGACATCTTAGAGAGGATAGGGCCGGATACGCGGCGGGCATAAACAGGCAGAGGGAGAGCCAGCGCGAAGGGAGGGAAAGAGGGCATCCGAGAGGGAGAGGACTGACTGGTAGTTAGGATAATGGCCGGGTAAAGCCCTCTCCCGAGGGCAGGAAAATAATGATGCGCTACACCGGTCACCCTCCCCCCCCCCCGCCCGACGACGACCGCCACCACCCATCCTCCTTCGCGAGCTCTCTACCCCCTCCCCCCGACCACATCTCTCTCCTCTATTCCTTTGGTCTTTTTGCCCGCGAACTTGCACTTTCGTTCTTCTCCTTGGCTCTGCGCTTCTCTCTTGCTTCTTATCCCGCCTCCTCGTCCCGACGTATATAACGCTTCTGCGCTTTTATTTCAGTGTCGTTCCGAAGACAACGACAACGGCGACGTCCGCACGATCTCCCGAAAGCCTGCAATCTCGGTCTTTTTCTTCTCTCTCCATCCGTCCGCTCCTCTCTATAACCCTTTTTCCCAGCTCCTTTGCTCACTTACGTCGGCGAACAGCGAGGAAAATAGCGAGACAGAAACGAGATGAAGGAACGACGTCGATTCGCGGCGCTTCAACTTTTTATCCTCCTCTCCCGTTTCTCTCTCTCTCTCTCTCTCTCTCTCTCTCTCTCTCTCTCTCTCTCTCTCTCTCTCTCTCTCTCTCTCTTGGACGGTTATAGGTGTTCCTGAGAAAGATAGAGCCGGTGAACACCGGTGATTTCGCCATTTTTTTGGAATCCCTCGCGCGCGACTCGTAAAGATCGACCAACCTGCCGGCGGCTTTCTCCCCCATCTCTCTCTCTCTCTCTCTCTCTCTCTTGCCACCCCTTTTATCGGAAGAAGGGGGCTTTCGCTCCCAATGAAGCTGTAATTCCGTGCAATTCGAAGGCGAAATTAGAGGCTTCGCTTTAAAACTTCTCTCGCCCGCGTCTCCGTCTCCCCTCTCTCTCACTCTGTGCGTACGCGTTTCGGATATTCGAGCGAAAACGAGATCCTCGATGTATCGGTGATTTTTTTTTGTGGGGGAAAAAATCCAACTGAGCTCTGTATAAGCCCTTCACGGCATAAGGCTGAGTCTGGTGTGGTAACGAGGTCAGTGTATTTTCCTCCGTTTTTTAAGCGTGATTTCGCGGTAACACCGCCCCGAGATATAATATCGTTTGCGATCCAGACCGTTCGATTTCTTGACAAACACACGCGATCCACGGGGAGTTTTTCGAAATTTTATAGGAAAAGAAGGAAAAAAACAAGTAATGCAATGATCGCGGACACTTGCCGATTACAGCCTCGAGTTCTCCAGCCCAAAGCACGGCGTTGCAATACGTCTCGTTCGTCGTGGCAAATAATTAATGTGCCCCAAGGGGTGGTGGGAGCGAGACTAAAAGCAAAGCGATAATGTCTCATCGGGCCGGGGATAAATCGGTATCGGTGGAAAAGCGCGCGCGCGCGCAAGAGTGCGGACAAAAAAATTAAAGGAGACACGAGTGCGCGGGCCTGCGAGTCCCGGTAGTCACATTAAGAAGTGGACAAAAAAAAGGAGATGGGGGTGGGTGCTGGTAGTGTCTTGGAAGGAATGCAACTTACGCGATTGCTTTTTCCTCGTCGCTCCATCCAAGAGAACGCGCGGATCGGTAAAGAGAAGGAAGGGGGCAGGGGGGGGGGATCGAGCTAGCGCAAGCCTCTTTGAAGGAGGGCGCGCAGACACGCACGCGCGTAATTGTCTTCTGGAAAAGGAATAATTGGCCCTCTCTCTCTCTGGCGTGTGTGCGTTTATACGAGAGGCGAGAGCGAGCAAGTGCCTAGCACCTCGCTCGGACTCCTACTATCTACCACCAGCAGCCACTACTCGGAATCACTCGATGTCCCCCCCCCCGGCCGTTCCGGCTTGCGATTAGACGGCTGCGGGACTGCGCTAAGTGGCAAAGGCCTGTTATATAGGAGAGCAAAGCTTCTAATGAGTGTGACGCTAAGTTTCGGAGAGCGTTGGAAACACTCTGCTGACTCTGCGTATATACACGCATATACGCACGTGCCCATCGCTTTCTCGTCTCGCTCTTGTCTGCCCACAGCTGTTGCGTTATACGTAATTAATATATATATATACGACTTGCTGTTTATTCTATTTTTATATTATCTTTGTTGTTTTTGTTTTGACGAGCTGCTTGGAGAGCGCGGTAATGTATTTGTTTACGTATACACGGCTGGATAGTCCGGCAGGGGCTCTCGAGTGCGTGACTTTTTTTTCTGCTTTGGTAATGATAGCGCTCGAGTGCGAGAAGTATATGTGTGCGTGTGTGGAGAACGCTCGGAGGAAGCGGCTATACTTTGTTGCAAATTGCGTAATTTACGCGGAAGGCGTGTATTTTTTTAAAGGAGGAGGGAGCGAGGGAGAGAAAAGTGGACCGGTTGTCCGACTTTTAGCCCTCGGGATTGTCTTGTTTCTGCTCTTTCGTCTTGGCGGGTAAAGGAGGGGCGGGAGAATCGACGCGAAAAATTCATGTATGGTAATGTCATTACTCGCTCGTATATACAGAATACGGCGCACTCGTGGAAGCACAAAAAAAGGGGGGAGGAGGAGGAGGAGGAGAATTGCGAGCATTCGCTCAGGATTGGCTGTTAAGCTAATCAAGTACTGCAGCCGAAACAAATTTCAAATTTGTTTCTTACGCACGGCGCTTTCGTATATGGCAGCTCTTGTGTGAGCGTTTATGCGTCTGCAAAAACGGCCAAACGAGTTTTTGCGTTTTGACGCTAATCGGTGCTACATACCGTATAGCAAGAGTATACGTGCATACAGTACGCGCTCGTCGAACTTATCTCGCCAAGCTAAATAGCGTCTCTGAATATAATTACCGTGCAATTGCCGTGGACAAGAGAGAAAGTCCTTTGATCCAACCAAGAAGACTGTACCCTGTCGTCTTGTTCACAAACCGTTACAGGGTCCGAACGCTCGCGCCATCCCGGAAACAAAGTGGAAGCTCATCCATAGAGAGAGCTTTACGCTTATTAACCCCCTCTTTGTTTACAATCCTTGGGGGGGGGGGCTATCGAGAGTAAACCACTTGCCTAAAACGCGGTAACGCGCTCGGCTCTCGATTGCGAATACTCGATGTACACTCTTCCCCCCCTCTCCTTCGAATCGTCAGGATTGATACATCCGCATATTGATTATCGCAGAACGCGCTGGGCGGTCTTTAACCGCGTCCCCGATAATGCATTCGCGCATTTATTATACGCGGAATTGATTAAATCAAGCCCGGTGCATTAATACACAGCTAGCCTCGCTCTGCCTTCCTGTAACACGCCGGTGTATATAGATGTCGACGAAGGAGGGTAATTGTGAGTATAATTGCGAGAGAGAGAGAGAGAGCGAGAGAGAGAGAGAGAGAGAGAGAGAGAGCAGAAAGCTATCCCGCTGCGTAAATAACTATATGAAAAACGAACCTGCCTGTATAATTTAGTCGCGAGTCGTAAAGGGGTAGGGGGGGGGATTGAGGAAAGGAATCAATATTGGCTTCGTATTTAATAAGCCAGGAAGGCGTCGATACGACGTCCCTCTCTTTTTTTTCGCCGAGACGTCTCATCTTTTTCATATCTTCGATTCCGCGAATATCTTTCATCGAGTATTTCCTTCTCTCGACTCTAATTTTCTCTCCGGTCTCAAAGAGTACGAGGCAAATTAATAAGCCCGGATTAGCATAAGGAATTTTCCCGTCTCTGGACACGCGCTTTTCATGTCTCATGCATAAAAGCGTTGGTGAAAATGATTGCGGACCGACCAAAGGAAATAAAGTGATATATAACGTAAACACACACACACACACACACACACAGAGCGAGTGCGCGATGTGCATCGAGATTATGCTCTCGACGATTGAATCAACTCGAGGGAGTTTAAAGATGCTACTCTCGTTTTCTTTTGCCATGCGTCGCTCTGCTTTTTGTGTACGTTTGCTGCGCGTATAAGCGTATGCTGCGGGCAAAACTGATTTAATCGTCAGTCGAGCATCGAAATGAGAAAGAAGGCGGGGGGAGAGAGAGAGAAAAAAAGAGGGACGACTCGCGTGCGGGCGCTGTTTAACGATGTGTTTATTAGTCGTCCTGATGGGCCTGTCGTGCTTGTCGCGTCTTTGGGGGAACGACGACTGCAGCAACAGCTTTGTTTTGATCGATGTGCTGGGGACAGTTGTGAAAGCTGCTGGCTAAAGTTTCGCGTGCACGAGATGGCGGAGGAGGGGAAGGTACTGGAGAGTGTGTTACGTAAAATCAATTTTATCGGCCGGCTATTTACGTTCTGAATGGCGTGTTTGAGCTTGTATTGTTTGTATAAGGCGTATCGCTCTTGTGTCGCCTTGTGTGTGCCTTTGAGCTTAAGTCATCGGTAGCAGAACCCGTTTTACCGGCTGCGTGAGCGGACTGTAAAAATGGCATAACGGCTATGCGTCCCGCGCGCGCGCTCCTCATGTTTTGCATATACGTATATACATTGGCGCGCAACCATGTGTTGGAAAGCGCGGCGAACGGAAATTGAGCTGCAGCGAAAGCGTCTGCAGGCGTTATTATTCGCGCAAACATATTGGTAATTTTAGTGATTTACTCTTTCTCGCGCGAATACCGTAATTCGTATATAACGTGCCATGTATAACCGGCGCGTATTGTAAATAATGATGTATCGGGTGATTTGCTGCTTTTTTTCTCCCTTTTTTTCGGCCGTTTTAATTGCCGTTTGAATAACTTGAAGCGTTATATATAGGCAATTTATTAATATCAGAAATATTCAAATGAGTGTATCGCTGGCGTAAAAGTTAATACGTTACAGTGGCGACGGTTTTTAATGAAGCTCGTATAGGGCCCCGGTAAACTCACCTGAAACAGAAAATTAATAATGCTCGTGTAATTATTATCATTGAACGAGTGAAATATTTTTATTTCAGGCAGGCGCGCGAGGCAAATTTTGCAAAAGCAAATAAAATTCGTGGAACATCGGAATTAAAAACGGATTTCCACGATGATTATTATATCGCACAGTAAAATAATTAAAATGAATCATTAAAATTTCACAATAATTGGCTAACGTAATTTGTAAATTCGTTAAAAAAAAAAAAAAAAAAAAAAATGGGATTATAAAAAATATCGCTTACGTTATTAGTTACATATTTTTACTGGCTTTTTCGCGTGAAATATTTTTTCAAAAAATCGCAAGCAATTAATAAACCCAAGCGTATTTATACAGAGGAGAATGAAGCTGGAGTGTATTCAGGGGGGTTAACGAAAACGTATCTAGAGGCACACAGAGGCAAGGGAGAGAGGGAGAGTGAGAGTGGGACGAAAGGGGAGAAAGTGAATATCCTCAGCTCCACCTCCATCCAGAGGGCCGGCGGAGCTGGCAAAAAGCGAGAGGGTACCCTCTTCAATCGTATCGCGCCGAACTTACTAATTGCGTCTCGACTAAGAGCGAAGGCGGGGTAAGCATGCCGAGGAAGATCGAAAAAGGTGGAGGAAGAGGAGGAGAGAACGAGAGTAGAAAGCACAAGAGAGAAAGAGGGTGTACAGAGCGCGCCTTTCGATAACCGATGTTCGAGCGGCGGACGAAAAGATAATGAAGGTAGAGTCCCCGGTACACCGAGTCAATTATACCGAGGCCCATGCAAATTTCGAGCTTTTGCCCTTAGCTCCTTTTTTTTGTTCATTAAATAACGACCGATCGATTCGCACGCTCGGCATCAGAAACGCTCTCTCGGAATCACGATTGCCAATCGAGGCTCTTGGGTTATTGCGAGAGCAGAAATATAATGAGAAAGCTGGACGGAAATATGGGCTTTTAATTAGACGCCGAGCGAGTGTCGGAACTTTTATAACTGTCAGATGAAAGTTTAATTTGATGTAAAATTTTCGTGATTTTCATGGCAATAGTTTAGAACAAATATATGTAAATGGTTTGTTTGAATAATTATAAGAATATTATATGAATTATTTAACTTTATTATTTAGATTTGATTATGTTGCGCCACATGTGCGCATAATGAAATATTTGATTAATTAATTTATGGTGTTGATTTCATTATCGGAATAATCTTGTTTTATTCGATATACAGTTCGCACCACAGAAATGAGAAATTGGGAAAAAACAAAATCTTTAATTTATTAATGAATAAAATGTAAAATAATGCTATTAATTATATTATGTATAATGTATCATGTCTATGACAGAGTATTTGATAATGATATTCTTGAATCATATTATGCTTCTTTTTAAAAATGACAAATCGAGTGATGGTACGGAGAATGAACTATGAGATAATTTTTTTTATCAAAAATATAGAGGAAGCGTTATATCCTGGTGCATTAATTTTGTTTCCCAACTGGCTATTTGAGTTCCTATAGAGAGCACGTGTTTATTTTAATAACTTGGTGATTAATATCTCACTGCGTACAACCATACTGTATAAAAACTATTTATAAGCTCAACAAATTTTTTAGTAAAATTGAAACTAATTAGGCAATTTTAATAACACATAAAGCAGTAGCTCAATAATTACGAGTACAAGCATAAAAATCCACATACGCTTGATTTTCGACCACAGGGATCACCTTTGTTGATATTATACGCATACTTTACCAACACAAATCGAAAGAGACAAAAGAAATGCAAGCCTACAATCAGTGAGGGTAAGACAGCGAACAGACAGAGGGAAAGAGAGACAGAGAGAAGCAATCGAGCGAGGGGGAGACGCGTATAGTATAGGGGAAGGAGGGGGAAGTAAAGGAGTTGCTTATTACCTTCAAAATCGGTTATCTGGGCAGCAACACGCGCGCGCGCGCGACTGGATCGCGTATTTATATATAAGGGTCGCTTTCTCTCTCTCTCTCTCTCCCGAGGCCTGCAATCTACGGGCGGGGCTATAAGCGCGCGATTCCGCGAAGGCGATTAGAGGGAGAGGCCGGGAGAGTAAAGAAGGAGAAGAGGAGAAGGAGGGCTCGAATCGATCGGCGTAGTCCGCGCCTCGAAAACCTCTTCGCGACATAAACCGGATACTATATACCTCTTCCGCCCGCCCCTTTCCCTTTCGCCGCACGGATAGGAGTCGAGATCTCGCTGGCAAGCTGCTGCCGCTCGCTTTTTAAGACGGCAATATCTTGCGGCTAAACTAAGCCCGCGCGACCACGTCCATTCCTTCTAACCTCCCGTCTTTCCAGATTTCCAGCCAATCAAAAGTCCCCCGCCCCTTCCCCCGGAAACTTACGTATCGAGCAGTGCCCCGTGATCGACACTTATAATAGACGACTCGACTTGTCATCGGCGATATTGTAATAATACGCACATAGACGCACCGCGAGCTGCGTATGTACGCTATTGTTCTTCTTTCTCTTTTTTCACGACGTATCAAAGAGAATAATTCAGAGGATACAGACTGCGGCGGCCGTGTAATTTGCGCGGGGGTAATTACAGCTGAAATTGCAGAGAGCCCGCCACCCATAATACACAGAGGCCCCGACCGTGTGTACGAGATACTTGACACGGCGTATCTAATTGGTTCTTGTAAATGTAACAGGCCCCTTCCCCCTCCCCGTTGACTCTTTTTCATTTCCTCCGTACCCCAACCCCCCTATTTTTTAGATCCAAACCCGGGTTGCATTTTTTTTCGTATCGACAATGTACGTGGTTATCATTTCGTACAGGGCTGCCCCATTCTTTATTTCTCTCTCGCTCTCTCCTTCACTCGAATTAGATTATAAGCTGTAATATAATTTTAGTTATTACACCGATACGAAGAAGCGATTACGTTGCTTGCGGGAGAACCATTATTTAGGCTACTTTCTGATACGCTTGTGTCTGCGCGTACACAACAACGCGCCTCGCCTGTGTATAGGTTTGATCAAGCGCCGTGTATACACTGAGGGGTTTGGCAAGCTATACGAACTGATGCTGATGATGCGGATTAGTTTTGCGATTAGCCGGGCTGGAGGAGTGACCGCGAGAGAGAGAGGCCGGGGGGATATTGTTCGGTAATTGCTGGAGAATTTTCGAATGGGATTATTGGCTTTTCAATGTTGGTCTCTGTTAAAACGAAGGCTTTTAATGCGATATATAACGAGGGTATATATATTTTTGTAAGACTTATATTTTTTGATTCGCGTCGACTAAGGTCAAAAACGTGCGACGAATTATTGAATCTTATGCTTTTATTTTTGTATTTTGAGACTTATGGATTGAAATTTTTGAGTGTCAATCGACATATACGAGGTTTTGCACAGTAGACGGACATTTTTGGACTTGTCATAACATGATTTACATATCGCGCAGCTTAAACTTTGCCGATTGACTCACCTCTGACCTCATCCGTAACATCTAAAAATAAATACACATGCACGAACAAATTTACACGTGACGTGCGTTAAAGCTCGAGCGAGTTGTAAAATTAAGTCGTTCGACAGATGTAACTTTTAACTGCTTATTGTTACGAGAATACATTATCCAATTCACAATTGATATCTGTGTCGATCAATTTTAATTTTATACGAACGAATCGAAATAGCTCGACAAAATGTTATTTCTGTTGAGCTCGCGCCAAGGTATCTCTTCATACATGATACAATTTTTAAAGCTATTCGAAATCCAACTTATATTTAAATAATCCTTCGCGGAAAGTTACAAATCTGACTTTTTCCATTAAAAACCATAATACAGCTGGAACTCTTTTACTTTTATAATACTATACGCTTCGACTTTAAAATCCCAAGAACTTTATAAAGAAATTATATTCGAGCCCCATAAACTACCAGTCTATACCCAGAGGTACATAACCCGAAATCATGCAAGGCCAAGATTACCCGTCAATAAAAAGACTCGCGTTAAAAAGGACGAAAACAAAGCGGCAATACTCCATCATGGGCCCCTGGCCCCACGTACCCATACCTTATTACGCTATGCCTCGGCAGCAGCAATCCGCACATCTCTCATTTTTCATTAAATCTCTTATATTCCAGGTAATCGTGGCACGTATAGGCATTGAAGCGCGGAGAGTGACACTGGAATTAAAGTGCCGATCTCGAGCAAGGCTATACGGTTAAAGCTTGCCAGGATAGCGCGTGTCCGATATATAAATCCAAGCTTGCCTCCTAGGCTGCGATTAACGTAGCCCACAATTCCAGACGGGTGTCTGTGTGGGGTGGGGTAGAGGTAAGCCTAATGATCAGAAATGACCTATGCTTCTCTCTCTCTCTCTCTGCAAACGACGCCCGCGTACGCGAAAATGAGGCGCATTTAGCCGTCGACTTCCACGAACGGAACCAAAGAGACAGGAGGTAGCAGAGAGAGAGAGAGAGAGAGAGAGGTATATACACGTGTTACACGGCGAACGAGAGAGAAACGAGTGCGCGCGAAAAAGACCGATATTCCTCAGGCGCTCTCGGTATATAGAGAGAATGAGAGAGAGAGAGGGCAGGGGCCGAACCTTGTTCTCGGAATCCCGTCTGCGCTGCATAATTCAAAAATGGGCGAGCCGCCGCGCGCCAGAAGAAAAACGAGAGTCACGCAAAAAGGCTCTCCCTCTCTCTCTCGCCCCTCTCGCGCGCAAAAAAAAATACACACACACACACACAGAATGGACACTGGTCGAATGAGGTAAGAAGAGAGAGACAAGGGGGTGAAGAAGGAGGAAGACGAAAATCGAGAGAGGCGCTCCCGCCCTTCGGATTCCAAAGAGCGCAATCGGCAGCAGCACATAGATATATATACACACGCGCCGGCCACAATGTTTCCAGGGACGAGCTCAGAAAGCAAGAGAGCGAGAGAGAGAGAGAGAGAGAGAGAGAGAGAGAGAGAGAAATGAAGACGCGGATGAGAAAGAAACACGGGCGGCGGCGTCTCGGTTGTAAAAAGAGCACGCGCGGCCAGAGCGAAGGAGGAAATGAGAAAGAGAAGAGAAGGAGGAGGAGGAGGTTTGCTCTCTCGACTCGGTCATTATTCCAACTTCTTTTTCTCGCGTGAGCGAGTCTCCTTGAGTCCTCGAGAAAGAGCAGAGAGTCCCTTGCAGTCGGCCCGATCTGTTTCGCGTGCTTTCGGACCGACGACGACGACGACAATGGCGCATCTCCTCTGCTTTCCAAGCTCTCTGTAATCGAGACCTACTGCTACGCTCCAACGAACGACTCATTAGCGCCACATTAGACCTTACTCTCTGCACACGTATACGTGTATACGCCTGAGCAAAAGCTCTCCTCCACAACAGCTGCAGGCCATACTTCTTATTGTATAAGTGTCGATTTATACGGACGAGGTTGTGGAGAGTGTCCGTGTGTCGCCTGCGTCCCAGAGTGCGGTCTATCATTATCAGTTGGAAGCCCTTGCGCGTCCGCAATCTCAATCTATTCAAACAATGGTAACGACCGCCGACGCGGGGCAGAGCCGCAGGAGAATAGCGCGCTCTCTCTCCCGCTCTGCGCGGATGAGCTTCCGCGAACTGGAGAGGAGAGAGCCCGTCGAGCGCGCTTGGCGGCCTCTTTCTATACACCCTCTCTCGCTCCTCGGGGATTAGATCGAAATTGCTCGGAAATTGATAATTATTTTTTGCTCTCGCCTCCTTCTTTCTCCCTCCCTCCCGATGGCACTCTCTTATTCTCCACCAGGTGGTTTTAAAAGCCGAAGTTCATTTGGCTAAAGTTCTTCCAGCGAGTGTGCTATGGTTTTGTGTGCGCGCGACAAAAGAGAGAGAGAGAGAGAGAGAGAGAGAGAGAGAGAGAGAGAGAGAGAAGAATGCAATGAGCTTTAACGTCGAGCTCTCGAGTCGAAGTATATTTATAATGCGTTTTCCTAAATGCTCGAGTGCACTCGGCGAACCGCGCCAAGTTTCAAGTGCACTTTCGCGCTTGCGGAGCTTCGAACCTCCCCCCCCATCGTTTCGTTCCATCGTTGAGAAAATTTTTCTCCGACTGGCATAATGGAGAGCGTTTGAGCAGCCGGCGTACACCCGTCTGTATGTACCTACGGACATTCACAACGGTCTATAGCCAACCAAGTTATCGCTCGAAATACAAAGTCACGCAAGCCCGTACGATTTCAATTCGTACTTTGGGAAAAAAAAAGAAAACGCCGACTTTCATTTCTCATAATAATAATAATAAAAAAAGCGTGTTCATAAGGACACTCGAAAAGAAATATGTCGTCATCTAAAACGAAATCATCAAGAGAGAAATGGTCAATCGTGTAGCCTGTGCCTACCCCCCCCCCTACACCTTACAAAAAATAAAGAAAGAAAGAAGAAAAAAAAGTAGCGTGTCCCTCTTTCTTTCTCTCGGACTCAAAAGAAAAGAGAGTGTCCAAAGGCATCGCGGAGAGTTGCAGCCTCATGAAGCTGAAGCTACCCGCTGGAGCTACCCGCTGCATACTTAAAATTCTCCTAAATACGACCCAATCTTATTTTTTAGGATGATGTGAGGCCTGTTAATCGCACAGACTGTTCTATGTAGTGCAGCGGCTAGCTCTCCAGCGGGTAGCTTCAGCTTCATTGCAGCCTCCTCGACCGCAGAGAGTCCTTCGGTATTCCCGAGAAAAGCCGAAGCTCCCAACTCTTCGCGGAATCGCGCCAGTCAATTATTTCGAGGGGGATCCCTCTCTCTCGGAAAAAGGGAGCTTCCTTCTCCTTTTTTTTCTCTTTCAAACCCCTCCCCCTACCTGTAGATGGTCTGGTAGCTTCACGCCCCCCCCCATACCTTTTTCCATTGCCAGTTTTCTTCCCAACCCCATTCCACCTTCGTGCCGGAAAAATTTTATATCTGTCGTGTGCAGCGAGATGCCGGGATTCTCCGATTTTCAGCGTCCAACCAGCGAATTCTAGTTTTATTGAATTTTAATTTCTATTTGGAGGTAATCATGCCAGTTTCGCTGAAATGGTATTCACTTGATATATAGTATACCTTTGCTGAAGGTTAGCAAAGAGGGCTGAGGATAAAAGTGCCTCTTCAAAACATACACCTCTCTCTCTCTCGAGATCCTTTATTAGGTGAAAAAACGCGTTAATATAAAAGAGAGCATCCAACAGCGGCGTCGGGCTTACTAAATCACTCCTAACAACAATAATATCGAGGGACAAGCCAAAGCGCCTGCCGCGAACTTAATAGACTCCTCGCAGACCCAATGCGCAGCTCTTTACCCGCATAATACACCCAAGCACACATATATATCGAACATATATCCGAGGTAAAGTCACCGGGTGTCAGGCAAAAGAAAAGCGAGCAGACAAGGACCGGCTGCTGCTGCTCTTCCCACATCTTTTCACGACTCATCTCATCCTCATTGATCCCGGAAAACTCTCCCTCTCCCTCTCTCTCTCGAGTGCGCACCTATAGAGGTCCGTCTGGTTCGCGCGAATTTCACGGCCGAGCGGACTTGTGTCCCCGAGAGCAACAATGGGAGCGGTTTTATACCTGGCGGAAAGGAGGCGCGCGTGACTCACCGCGGGAGGCCGAGAAGGGATCGGCCCCCTCTCTCTTTAGTCCAGCCTCGCGCTTCTTCTTCTTCTCTGTCGGTCCTTCTTTCATTCATTCGTTCGTTCCTTTTTTTTGTCAGGAGGGGGAAAGGAAGAGCCGCGCTATTCAGAATCGTCCTCGTGACGATTTTCCGCCCTCTCGGCTTTTGACTTCGAGTGCCTTCGGCTCTATTCAGCGCGAAGAGAGTATAGGAGTGAAGAGAAGAACGGCGGGCCTGTGTGTTTTCTTCTCGCCTTGTGAAAAATCGGCAACGCTTTCCATGCGCCTACTCCTTGATGGGATTTTGACGCGCGGGCGTTTGGTATTTTTAAAGTTATTCGATTTTTGAGAGCGTCTCGAGTGGAAGCCTGCCTACACCATTAACCTTGGTTGTATTCAATTTTTTTTTTGTTCTCTTTTCAAGGGAATCGAGCGCATCGTATACGGAGAGGGCCTGCATTTTCCGGTGGACTTGGGAAAAAAAAATTGATTATGATAACGAAGGGAAAAGTGTGTGCGTGGGGGGGGGGTAAGGAAAATGTTGTTGAGCAAGCGTCGAATTATGCAAAGAGGGCTACAGAGTTTGCAATTTTTGCCATCGCCGCCGCTTTGGAATACGGAATTTATCGACTTTAATATAGGCCGGTAAGAACGCGCGCGATGCTGCTGCTGCGAGGGGGAAAATTAATCTTTTACGTAAGCTCTTTAACCTACTCACGGGCTTGAAGTGTCGTTCGAATCGATGGCGCGCGCATGTCTATGCCGCTCTCATGTTGCACGCGGTACAGGCGAACAAAAACGTGCGAATTTGTTTTTTCGGGAACCAAAAATTCCCGGCGAAATGACCTTATACGAACTACGTTAACATATATTCGCATTCGAAATTCGATCCATGCAGTGTCAGGGAGTTTGTTTACACGTCGATCATTCGAAATATTTAAAAGTTTCGTTAAAAAAAAAAAGAACAAAAAAAAAGTTAATGGAAAAATGTTCGTTGGACATTTTGCCGAGCGCGTTGTATCGCACAGTGCATCCCATTTCGCTGGCATCCCAATCTGTTGTCTTTCAATTTCTTTCCAACTGGAAAAAGTCGAAAGTTACTTTTCGCACTTGGCCGAGCGACGCGCTGGCTGGCAATCTCATTTTAATAAAATTCCTGTTCCGAGCTCGCTCTCGTCTTGTTCTTCAGCTCTCGTCTCCCCCCAGTCCCTCACTCCTTCATTCCTCGTGCGAAAAGAAGCCGTAGGATATCCGTCTTGCGCCTCGGGACTAGGCGTCAAACTGCGAACACATTCACGACCTCGTAACTCGCTCTGTCTCTCTCTCGCGTGTGAGAGAGAAAGTCTCGGGATTTCATGAATGCGGAACGAGATCGATCCGAATGCTGGTGTAGTATAGGCGACTCGTCGCCGGGAGCTCTTTTCTCAAAATGTTTCACGGGCTTTGCCCCGAGAGTAGACAATGCCGCGCGCGAGAGAGAGAAAAGAGCCTCGACGAACGTGCCCAGACCGATCGTCGTGGTTGCTGCCCGTTCGACTGGTTCTACTACAGGGAGGGGGCGGGGTGGATTGTCGAGAACGGTGAACACGCGCGAGTGAGGCACTTTGGCGTGTGGAAACGAGCGCTCTCGAGAGTAGGGAGAGAGAGAGAGAGATAAGGGTGACAAGACGAACGGAGCTGATAAGCGAAAAGCCGGACGATAATGCCCGCTAACGGCTCGCACGCCGGCTACTCTCCGCGCTTATTTAAACGCGTGTTGTTATTATTATTACGTGTTTGCGATAAGCAATTTTATAGACGGCAACGCCGTTTACACGTATGTGCGGATGTGCGTGTGAAGGAAGCGGAGGAAAAAAGTACACGCGACAATTGATATAGGCATGAAGTGGCGAGAGGGAAAAATTCGGTTTTTGAGGAATCGAGAAACGATCGGAGATTTTTTCGAAAAAAGGGCATGAGAGAAGGAAGGGAGAGGTGGCTGAAAAGCTGTGGGTGTGTAGATGGGGCGCGCGGCGGCGAGGCTCGATTGTCGAAAAATGTCACGCACAGCCGTCGAATCATGTCGATTGCGAATGGCTCGGGGCGGTCTATTTGTATGCGCCGGGATTCGAAAAGATGAGGAGAGAGGAAAGAAGGGGCCACGGGACGCGTCTATGACTCTCGAGAAAATCCAGCGCTCGCGCGAAAATAGCACGAAAGGAGGGCGAGGAGAGAAAAAAGGGGGAAGGTGGCAGGAGGTTAGATTCTACTATTCTCCACGTACATACACGTCGCTCGCGAGTTTTCCAGCAGCTCTTTCTTCTCGTCTCCCGCTGCCCCAGCGTAACCTGACGTTCGAAATCTTACGTAATTATCGGGAGAACAAAGAGTTAAAGCGTGTCTTTCAATGCCCGGCTTATCGCGATCGACAAGCACGATTTTCCAGCTGCAGTAGCTATACGGGTGTGAGGGTCAATCTCTTTCTCTCTCTCTGGGAGCTGGGACTCTCGGCGACGAGTTAGGCCTCGCGGAGAGACGGCTTCTCACCCATGCAAATGGCAAATCGGCGCAGAGAGGGGGTAGCAGTCCAAGGGTAAAGCCAGAGATAAGATTTAGAAATACGCGAAGCGAAGGAATAAGGGATTGCCTCCTTTTCTCTCGATGCTGGCAACAACGCCACTCCTTTAAACTCTCCTCGCTAAAAACAAGTAAACGCCGTTATATACGCTCGGCCGCGTGTCTCAATGCCAAGAGAAAGATGGAAAAAATATGATCAGAACCTTTGTGCGACCGATATAGAAGCTTTTTTTGGGGCATCAGAGGCAGACGCGGAATCATTTCTCTTTCCGGATCGTCATTTCCCATCGAAAATCTCGGACGGTCCCCATTCGAGCGAGAGAGAGAGAAAAAAAGAGGTGGCAGGAGGGCAAGGAGTTACGCGAGTGAATGCGCGCAGACGGAGAAGAGCATATAGGAGGCTTTTGTTTCCGACCGATCGCCCGCGTCCACGCGCGGACGAGAGAAATCGAACGTGTCTACCCTCTCAGGAGACTCTTCTTTCTCTCTCTCTCTCTCCTCCCCTCCTCTCCATTCGTCTTTCCTCTGGCTTATATATTGGAAAAGCCGTGCGTCAGCGGCTGCTCTTTTGAAATTTATTCCAACCTCCACCCTATCCTTCGGACACGTGGATATTTATTTTGCAGCGAGAGAGAAAAAAAAAGATTTGTTCTATACTTTTCCACCCATCTCGACGTATTATAGTTCTCAAGAGGCTTAGATGCTCGCCTGATAAATGAGCGCGACTGATTCGTTTCGTATAATATTTATTTTGGCGAGTCGTTAGAGGAGGAGAATAAAGATGATTGGACAAAAGGAGCTTCGTCTCTCTTTTCCTCCGGGCTCTCGGCTTTTCCTGCTCCTGGAAGCCACAGAGAGCTTTCCCGAGCTTTAATTCTTCAACGTCGGGACTTTTTTTACAGAGCGCTGGAGGTCGTGCCGAGATTAGGCCGGCTTTCTCTCCTTCGCTCCATTCTTCCATCGACTATGATCGATACTTTCCCGCAGCAGCAGCTGCCTCGGGAGACAGTTCCTCGATAACTTCCTCCTTGGCCATTGCGGGCGCGTCTTTCAAGAGCAACTCCTTCAAGCTCGATTATTTAACAATCCATTGTTAATGTCGCGCTCGAGTTTGACGCGCAATCATCCGGCGTGCGCCGTTAAAAGCCGTTATATGCACACTCGCGCTAAGCGAGCAGTAAAACGTTTACGTGGGTGTAAAGCGCGCGTATCTATATCGGGCATCGAGTGTACACAAAAGAGAGATGCCTGCCGGAGGGGTTGAAAGAGGTCGTAAACTCTTTTTTTGCTTTTTAAAGGCCGCCTATATGTTGAGCTTACTCAAGGGGTGCTGTGTGTGTGGTGCGCGTGTGTTAGAGCCTCGGTATGCGGGTCTCGTATACGCGATCATCCAAGTTTGCCGGCTCGCGGCTAATGAAACGCCTGTAACGTGTCGCGAGGCTGTTAAGGGATGGCTATATACAGCGCGATATTTATCTCCCTCGCGAGAGGGAGTCTAAGGAGTTTGGTTAAAGTGCATTCTCTCTCTCTCGACGCTGACGTGAAACTCGAGATTTATCAAGGAGGTTCTATTGTCGATCGGCCGTGTCCTCCGGATTAAAAGCGCATCTCTCGAATTTCGCATACTGTTTTTTTTACTTTTCTCTTTGTTTTTTTTTTAATTTTTCTTGTTTCTCATGCGATTCATTTTTTTTTTTTTGCTGAAAGACGACGCAACGCCGTGGTCGTTACGCCGGGGGCAAAAAATATTTAATTACAGCGACCTTCGTCAACTTTGCGATTTCAATTAAGTCGCGCGTTAATTACCAGGCTGCATGTTTAATCACCAGGAGCGCGCGCGCG
Source organism: Anagyrus pseudococci (assembly GCA_030522585.1). NCBI lineage: Eukaryota > Metazoa > Arthropoda > Insecta > Hymenoptera > Encyrtidae > Anagyrus > Anagyrus pseudococci. The sequence continues at coordinate 139,952 of JAPYYQ010000221.1, forward strand.
GGCAAGCGAGCGAGCTCAGCGGTGCTGCTGCTGTTTACATCGCAATGGCTGCAGATTAATTTTACGTTAAACCAAGCCTGCTACCCTCCCCCCCCGCCCCATGTGTATCTATTTATCCAGCGGCTGCTTTATTAAAAACGCAATTTTCGTTTTTTTTTTTTCATTTGGAAATGACGAAAACGTTCGTTTGCGCGCTCGGCATATTATATAGCGTAATCCGTTCGAATTTTCTCGAGAGCTAAGGAAATTCTCTCGCGATATAACATATGTTGAGAGGAACGAGCAGACGGCCAAGGACCTCGAGTGAGAGCGACGCTAAATAAATTTCTCATTGCAGTTGCTGGCGGGGGAAGGGGAGAGGATGAGGAGGGTGGCACGTCCGAAAATATCGGGAATACCAGGAACGCTGACATGGCGTGGGGGGAGGGGGTCGTTTAATCATAAAGATTGCGAGTTTAGAGCGACGAGAATGACGAGGGCGGAATTCGCGAAAAGAGGATAAATTGCATAATCGAGGCGAAGATGAGAGCAGAGAGCAGCCTGGACGCTCTCTTTCTCTCTAGCCGAGAGCTTTCCTCGCTGCAACGGCTATGTAGTCGCGACACTCGCAAATTCTCATATTATTCGTATAACCAAAGTATGTAGGAGAAGAGGAGGGAGGGCACGAGGCCATTACGAAATTACGCGAGAAAGCACTAGAACTGTGCGGGGGGGGGGGGGCGGATAACTCGCGCTCTTCCCATCCGCAGTTGAAATTCGTTATTCAGACATATCTCAAAGTCTCTCTTGCTCTCTCTCTCTCTCTCTCTCTCTCTCTCTTGCTCTCTCTCTCTTTCTCTCGGCTTTGCAACACTAAAACGGCAAGCCGACTGTATAGGGGAGAAATAAACGCGTATCCGATTCGCTCTCTCGCGTTTAGCCTATCTCGACGGAACAAAACGCAGTTATCGCAGTAGAGAAAGCCTGTGTGTCCGTGTGTACGTCTGTATGTTCTCTGTGTGAGCGGGCGGGTCGTCCGCCAACTTCAGAATTAGGCGTGTAATCGGTGTAACTTTGCTCGCCGCGCGCTCTCGGCAAGCAGAAACGCGTAATGCTTGGGGAAGGGGTGCAGGAGGAGGTGGAAAGTGACGAAGGAACTGGCTGTGTATAGAGAGAAAGCAGCGAGTAGTCCGAGCGGCTTAGAGCTCGAGAAACAGCTGATTCGGGACGAAGTTTAAGATTACAGCGGCCACCCGCGCAAACGTCCGCTCGGGGAGCCGCTTTCTCCCTCCCGATCCCCCTTTCTCTCTCTCTCTCTCTCTCTTCTCTGTAGAGTTGGTTTAACTTCAGAGACCAGCCTCCTCTATATACCTTTATCCCCCCCCCCCACACCGACTCGCCCAAAACCGACCGAGTTTGGTCTTACGAACGTAAATACCGACGAATTGACTTGACGCTGGAAGTCTGCGGACGTAATTTTAGAAACGGACCGGGATATGGTTATGGCGTTTCTCTCTCTCTCTCACTTTCATTATGTTAGACGAGGAATATTATATTAATCGAATAATGGTCAAATCGGGAGATGAGCGGTAAAAATTTGTAGCAATGGGAGATGGCGAGAAGCCGAAATTTTTTTTTTTTTTGGTTTACGACGGGGAATAAAACATCATTATAGGTTTGCGTGGATTGCACAATCCCAGCCGGCCTGCGTTCTCTCGTAATCGTCGCGAGCAGGCACAGCCTGAGAAAAGAGAGGATAGAATAGAAGGAGCGATCGACAGGTATTCGGAATTCGTTTCCGAACATCCGAACGCACACACACACACGTAGACATACAAGGAGGCGTCGGTGCTTCTCTTTCTGCCCCTCCGCGCTCGCCGACGCGTAATTTTCATCAGGAAATCGATATATACATTTATAGCCCTGGAATTCGCCGAAGCCAATGGCTCTTTCTTTCCTTTATTTCTTTCTTTCCCCAGCCACAATATCGTCCAATGAGTTTGCCTGTCGAAGAGAGAGAAAGAGAGAAAAAGAGAGAGAGAGACAGATAGACAGACAGACAGAGCGAGTTAACGATAGCGTATACCGAGGACCAGGAAGGACATAAAACGTGTCGGGTGATTTTTGCAACAAAAGGCTCTCGAGTCTTTTTCGCCACTACGCCGTGCCGGCTGGCATATCGATATTTCGATTATGCAAACAGCGACGGCGCCGGGGGCTTTGCAGTTCTCCGCGTCCGCGTGCTCTCTCTCTCTCTCACTCGCCGCAAACTCGAGAGCCTCCCATTTCCCCCCCCCCTCGTCCCGTTGAAGTTTCGAGCAAAGTAGGCGAGAGTCTGCTTTAGCATCGCCGATGCGGTGTAGCTTTCATCTCTCCGCGACTGTTTGTTTGCTTGCCGAGAGTGAGAGAGAGAGAGAGAGAGAGAGAGAGAGAGAAAGAGAACGTTTGTGTGTCTGCGAGTGTACGCGTCCTTCCACCCCCTCCTCAACACCCGCCGCGTCCGCAAATAAACCAATTACAGCTAGCCCAACAAACTTAAGTCGTAGCTCTCATTCTCTCTCTCTCTCTCTCTTTGGGTCTTGCAAAAACGACGCTTCTAAATTGCCGGTGTGTGTACGTGTGCGACACGACGCGACCGAGAGATGCAAAAGTTGCCAAACTCTGCCCCCCCCCTCTCTCTGACTCTTTCCATACCCCCAAGGACTACTTGTACATCCACGTCTTGCTCGCGAACTTTCCTCGCAAATACTTGTACGCGTCATTTATCCAAGCTTTTCAACGACCATGAGAAAAGGGGGATATAGAATTGAAATTCGTCGATAAATACGGCTTTGCCATACAACACCACACGTGACAAACACGCGCGCGCGCGCACAGGAGCGCAGGGGCGATAGTCGAAAATCCTTTTTTATGCACGTTCTCCAAGCCGACTATTCTCTTTCCGCGGAGCAGCCCCTAATTAAAGCCCTTTCCATCTATGCCGGCGCCCGAAAACCCAGGCGAGCTATCTCATTCCCCTGCCCCTAACTCTCGCTCTGTTCTCTCATTGTCTGCGATCTCGGTCAGCTCGGAGGACGCATAATGCGCGCGAGGGGTCCGGCAAGCGAGAGCGCTCGCAGAAAGCAGTGTGTGCGCGCGCCGGGCCAGAGAGATGCCGGATACGGGGCCTGGGTCTGAATTCCAAATTAGACCGCTGCGCTAGAGCCCTGTAGACCGGGCAACCGAGAGAGAGAGAAGTTCGCCATCAGATCACACACTCCCACTGGACGCGACCCTGGACTATCTCCCTCTCTCTCTGACTCTTGGGCTCTCTTGGATGGGTGGGGTATTCGAGCGAGCCAAGAGCTGCTGCTTCTGCCGCCGCCACGCTGCTGCTGCTGCCACTGCTGGCCGGATGCGAGCCGTGTGCCTCGGGTTTGACGAGCTTTTGATTATGCGCGGATCGTGTTTGACTTGCTGGAGGCGGCGACACTCTACGAGCGACCTGCGTGCACGCCAAACGCCTATACTCTGGACTTGTTCATTTTTTGTTTCTTCTTCGAGCGCTTTAATGCCCTCGTCGTCGTACGAAATTCAATTTTTATTCCTCCGAAAATTCTGTACATAGAAATTTGTGTGAGTTTAAGGGGAAAAGGTACAAATTATGCTCATCGGAGTGTGCATCGAGAAGCCGTATACGGCTGAACAAGAGAAACGAATTTATCGCGAGAGAGCCGCGCGTTTAAGCGCCAACGTTTACGTCGCTCCAAGGAATAATAATCGTAATAATTATGATAATAATAATAATAATAATGCGGAGGATAAAGAGAGGGAGAAAAGCAGACCGTTGGAAAAGTAGCTCGAGACGGAGAGTCGCGTGGCGTCTATATCCTCTTTCGCTCCCACGGCCCGTGTTTATCGTTTTATCGTGCGACCGTAGCGCAGAGGGAAAAAAAAAAGAGAGAAAAAGAGAACGACGACGAGTTAGAGCTCAAGTAAGAGAGAGAAAAATGAAGACAAAAAACCAAGGGGGGGGAAGAGGAGAACGAGGAAACGCGACGGAACTTTACGGCCTGCTCTCGGGCCTTTCTCTTCCGGCGAAGTTGCGCGCGAAGGGGGTGAGGGAGGGAGAAGAGGCGCGCGCGCGTCCGCTAGTCGGAGTTTCGCAGTGCTGTAATGAAATTTTAAGCGGGATCGACGACGAACGTCCTGCTCCTCTCTTTCGCGGCTTTCCGGTGCGTGTACTTGTATATCACCCAACTTTGGAGTTCGCGATATTCGGGAAAAGTTGGAAATCGCGTCAAAGCGGACCTCTCTTTCCTCTTTCTCTTTCTCTCGTGTGCGGAGAAGCCCACTTTTCTCTTTATATCCTTCCTGCTTGACTTTTCTCTCCCAAGCTTTTGTCGTAGCGAGACTCCTTCGTTTGCTACCCCCTCGAACTTTGCCTCGATTTTCTTTTTCTGTTTTTTTTTTCTTTTATTAGATTGCTTTCCTTTTGTATGTCGGCCAAAGTTGGCGAGTTTGTCTTTTTGATTATGTGATGATTCGTAATTAGTGGTGTACTTACGCTCGGTTGGTCTACGGATCAGGTTTAATATATTTTTTTTGTGGATAAAAGGCATTCTAAGGCTGCATTGTGTACGACACATAACAGGAGAGCAACTTTCTTACCTGGAACAAAAGAGCAGAGGAAATGATATTTTAGTCGAGCAATTTCACGGTTATTAATTTCATTCTAATCTCTATCATAACGTCTTATACAATATATATAAATTACATTCTCCGCATGTATATATACTTTTTTTTTCAATATTTTCCGCTCGCTATAAACGCAGCGCACTCGAGTTTCTCCACAAGCAAATCGAAGGAGAGCCGTTGAGAGCAATAAAAATAGAGCCGGGCTATGGCAAGAGAGAGCGCGCGCGCACGTTTTCCGACCGAGCAACGCTCGCTCGCTTGCTCCCAGACGACGTAAAAGAAAATTTAAAATCGCCGATACGAGATACACCACCCTCGGGGGCTCCGCACAGCCCGGTGCTCTCTTTCTTGCGCGCAAGCACACCTGGGGCGTGAACGTTTTTCGCTATAAAAACTAAAATGAAAGGGGACGGGGGTGGTCTCTGAGAAAATAGAAGAAGCAACAAATTTATGAACGAATATTCCCGAGTTTCGCGCGCCACTTATCGCCGCCCCATAAGCCCCCCACGCACACAGAGCCGTTTATCTCGATTTCGATTTTTATTTCCGAGCGAGCCGCAAGACAAGGCCGCCGGCTGTGTGCTCGGGGGGGCTGGAAGGAGGCCCAGAGTCAAAGGCCCGGCATGGGGCGCCGGGTACTTTGTCTTTTCGTCGCGAAGCATATACGCGAGAGCAGCGGCGGCGGCCCTCCTCCGCTTTCGTATGCAGACGGCGCGGCGGCTCACCGACACACGCGGCATGCGTGAGCAAATTCCACGAGTGCCATCCTCGTGCCCCCTCCCCCGCCTCCTGCTCCCCTGCCAACTATCCTACTCTCCTCGATCTACGCGCGCGTGTGTGTATGTGACGTAGGAGAGTGTACGTCAAGCGGGCAGGGTGGCGATTTCCGTGCGGATGTGCGCGGCGATGCCGCGCGGTCTGGCGCTGACGCTGATTAAGAGCTTCTGCCAAATGGTCGGCTTTTTCCAGAGGCTTGTGGGTGTTAATTGATATAGAGGGCTTTCTTCTTTGGTTTTTTCTTTTCTTTTTTTTTTTTTTTTTTTTGGGTGTTGGTGTTTGTCATCGATATACGGTTTAGTGGGTGTTTGTTATAGGTTTTTTTTTATTTT
>JAPYYQ010000222.1:0-91823 GCA_030522585.1 Anagyrus pseudococci
CCCCCCCCCCGGCCCCCCCCCCCCTCCCCCCAACCCTCCCCCCCCCCCCCCCCCCCCCCTCACCCTCTCCCCCCCCCCCCCCCCCTACCTCCCTATTTTTTCTCGTTCCTTTATTTTTTTTTTTTTAAAAAAAAGAAAAATTTTATTGCTCTTCGTATATCGTCGCCCCGTTGACTTATTATCGGCGCGAGTAATACACACGCACACAACTGCACTTGATTCCAATATACCGACACTGTAAGCGTTGTTGTTGTTCTTCTTTTTAATCGTTCTTTCAGAATCTCTTTCATCCTCTCGTCGCCTTTCTCACTGTCTCTCCTTCTCACAACGCACGCACGCACACGCGAATACAACACACTCTCTTCTTCTCGTACGGTGGGGCTATTTTTACGAGGCAATTAATATATATGTGCGCGAGAAAGAGAGAAGAAAGCAATTAATATTTTTAGCGCGGACGCGCTTATGACGATGATTGCGCTCCGATTTCGAGGGCGCGCGCCTCACCTCTCCTCGGCCTAACGCCGCTGTTGTGCCTGTGCTTGTCAGCTGATAATCAACCGAAAGAGTGGGGGAGGGAGAGATCGCTCGGGACGATCGACCCGGTGTTTGATAAACAATACATGACTTTTCTGATTTTTGTGATGCGCGAAAAAGAGACGGAGCGTAAGAGCTAATAAAACGCGAGAAGGCCTATCTAGACTCTCTGCGGTGTCTTTTCGCGGTGGCCGAGAGCTCGATAAAGCAGCGGTTAAATATAGAGAGAAACAAAAGCCAGGGGATCCCTGGGGCCTGGGGATTCGCGAGAAAGAGGCAGACTATGATGACGTCTAATGAGACAGAGAGAGAGGGTAGCATATTTATTTTTCTTTCTTTGGACAGATAGTGTAACGTATTAGCCGAGGGAGAGATGGAAGCTTCGGTGGGTACCGATCGGCTTATACCGAAAAAGAGAGTGAAAAGTTACGATAGAGCGGAAAATGCGCGCGCGAATCGCGAGAGAAAGACGCTTTTGACTGTAGTATAGGTACTTTCCTCTTCGAGGAACAATAGCGATACCTCTGTTTTTTTCTCCCTTGCTATGTATACACCGGTAGAATAAATGTACACGAAACACTCGAGACTGCCGATCGTCGTTGGCCACGCAGAAAGAAGGAGATACAGAGTGCACGTGCGCTCGCGCGCGCGTGTTTTGCGCATTGCATGTACCTTATCCCGTTCTCCGAAATCGACGAGAGAGGCCCGATAAGCGGTAGACGATACAGACATTAAGCGTCTCTTCTCAGACATTTTCGAGGGGTGTATATACGTGCGCGCTCGAGCCACAGCTTTTTCGGATTACCAAGTGCGCGCGAGACGCCTTCTTCGAATATAGACGCGGTTATACAGGCGGTCCCACGCGCGAGTCGCGATAATCTTCCGTCTCCGACGTTTCTCCCATTATATCGGCAGTGGTATATCGACAAAAATATAAAAAACGAGCGAGAACCACTTGGATTTGCGCGAGACAGATCGATAGATCTTTCGACTTGCATCACAGCCGGGGAAGTGGGAAAGAACGAGAGAGAAAGAGAGAGAGAGAGAGGGCGGGGGGCGTCGTGGATACCGGCGCGCCGGGAACTCGCTCGCATAAATAATTATCCCTTTTTCCCTTTCACTCTGCCTCTCCTCCGTTCCTCTCTCTCTCTCTCTCTCTCTCTCTCCTTCTTGCAGGCTCGCAGATCTCAATTGGCTTTCCAAGAATCGCAACTGCCGGAGCCGCTGAAAATTCGAGTGCCGCACTCGAAAGAGAAAGAGAGGGAGAGAAAAGCGGATCCAGCAGTAGTGTCCGTCTTAGCCTCCCGTGGCTTATGCTCCCCGCCGGGGGGAAAGCTATACGGGAGAGGACAATGGGAGGAAAAACCGGCGGCAAGGTTTCCGTTTCCCCAACGTATACAACCGACCCGCTCCGGATTCCACTCGATACTTTCGCAACGACGCCGTTTCTTTTAAACAATACACACACACACACAGCTACGATAGGCCCACAGCCACACATAGGTATACACTAACGCACATAACAGAGAGATACACTATAGATCGAATCGACGTGCCGATCGGGTTGGCCCATTGGGTGCTCCGATTAAACTCACCGATATATCCTTGCACTAATAGTACACGGCCACTCTGCGACGAGTACACGCACACACAAACAACGCAACAAAACGGCTTAACGATATTCAGAGCTGCGTATGTGTGCTACAACGCGAGGTTATCGAAGAAGACGCGCGCGTCGGGCGATCGGTAAGAGCCGAACGCTCGGCAGCGACTGAGCGAGCGCACTGGTGCGCGCGCGGCGAAAGCATATATTTTGCTCTCCTCCTCAGCTCTCTCTCTCTCTCTCTCTCTCTCTCTCTCTCTCTCTCTCTCTCTCTCTGCTGCGGCGTATTATATATATATATATATATATATATATATATATATATATGTGTGTGTGTATGTACGAGACGGGGGAGCAGATTCCTGGCGCCGAAGCGTCGGCAGCCGCGCGCGCGCGGCCTCGGAACCCCGGGAAAGAGAGGGGCAAAGGAGGGACCACTGCGCTCTCCTCTGGTTCACTCGCCTCCTCCTCCTGTACCCTCCAACTACCGTCTCTCTCTCTCTCTCTCTCTCTCTCTCTCTCTCTCTCTCTCTCTCTCTCTCGTCCTTTTATTATACGTGCTACTATATACAGCAGGGAAGGGGACCGTCCTTACGAGAGGGCCCAGGTATGCACAGGTCTCCGGGAGAGAGAGAGAGGGATCCTTTTCCTATCCGCCTTTGTTTCAGAGGGCCACGGGGAGTCCAAAGGAGTACTCTCTCTCTTTTTCTCTCTGCCCATGGGCACTCTCTCTCTCTCTCTCTTTCTCTTTCTCTCTGGGCTCTCCAGCGTTATAATGATTTATTTTTTCCGCCTCTCTCTCTCTCTCTCTCTCTCTCTCTCTCTCTCTCTCTCTCTCTCTCTCGCTCCTTCTCGCCGCTTCGGCATATTATACACTCTCCTCTATATAGCCGAAGTCTCTCTCTCTCTCTCTCTCTCTCTCTCTCTCGTGAGAGCAACTTTTCTCTCGTACGTAAACGTGAGTTAGGGAGCTTCTTCGATTAGCCATGGTAATGTTATCTAATTTTCCGTTTTACGAGGGTACGATCTTTGAGAATGAGAGGGAGAGAGAGAGAGGGACGGGACCGGTCTCCAGCGCAACTGGTTTCTTCGCATACTTTTCGCCGCACGTGGCGAGAGATCGTTTTAATTATGCAGACGCACGATGGAGTTTGGTTGCGGATGTACGTCTGTCGGCTGTGTATACGTCGATTCTCGACTCGAGCGTATAAGATCGTCGTGATCTATACGCTGGGGAGGAAGATCCCGAAAGTTTCCGGACGTTTTCCTAGGGGGGGGTAAGGCGCGGACAGGAAGCCCACCCGCGCAGGAGACGCACCGGACGGCTATATACGAGGAGAGCGCCAGACTCGAGGCATCTGGTACGCAGACGGTCTGCGCAAAAACTGCACTACGGGATCATCTCTCGGGGCTTATACGTATGCTTCTCCTTCCTGCTACGAATTTTTAGTGTTGGGAGGACCTGTAGCAGGGATACATTGGCTATCGAGTTGATCGTTTGTATGTTCGATTTGATTAGGAAGGATTAAGGAGTTTCTCTGGAGGGGGTGATTGGTTTAGATATGAATGGCGTTATATCTTGAGTTTTGTATGTAAATGTGTGCTAGCGGAAATATTTCGGGATGATGCGCGTTTCACGCGTTATCGCGCGAAGATACGGAATCGTCGCGTTATCGATGCGCTTCGGAGAAACGAAGTGTGTATTATCGGCATTCGAGATAGGATATTAACTTTTTCGTCTGGTCGTGTCGGGGGAAACGAGACTGGGATTTACTGGTAGGCTACCAGTGAATCCCAGTGGCGGCTTTATTAAGGCACTATTTTTAATTTTTTGATAAAAAAATTAAAGGAGAATATATTTTCCATTGAAATATTTCAGAAGTATCGTTAATCGATTCAATAAAACTTTCACGGCAGGAATTTGTGTGAATATGGAAAATGTATAGAATCTCGGATAAGCGGAAAAATTATTGATTTTTAATAATTCAATAATCCTGCCTCGGTAACTCCGGTCTTTAAAAAAATGAAAAAAAAAATGCTCGACACTATATCGCTCGAAAAGTTTCGATAATAGGCAAAATCTATAGAACGCAATAGAACCGAGAAAGAGACAATGTAGGTCACATTGCTTGGGCATCGTTTATTCCGTCAAGCAAATTATACTTAGAATTCCGCTTAAGAGCCGTGCGGCGTTTGAAAAGCAATAAGAAGAAACGAACGGCAAAAGAAAAAGGAAAACGATTTCCGTATAAAAATAAGATAAAAACGCGGGCACGATAATAATCAAAATATTCATCTAAGCGTAACGCTACGTCGCTAAATTCACGAGATCATCGTCTAATTGACGCCTCTATCTCTCTCTCTCTCTCTCTCTCTCTCTCTCTCTCTCTCTCTCTCTCTCTCTCTCTCTCTAGCTTGTCTCTTCTCGATCTCGTTATATTTTTTTCTTCGGGCGCTCGTATACTGCGCGTAAATACCAGCGAGAAAGAGCACGAGTACGCGCGAGCGTGTCTATAGATAAATATGACCCAAGCGGATTCACGATTTTCCGGCTCGAGCGCGGCAGCGAAAAATATAATAAACTGGTTAATTCCGCGCCGGCAGTCCGGCAGAAGCGCTTGTTGCGTTTATACGTAAGACGGATTCCAGCAAGATTCCAGCGGGTTACCGATATGTAAAAACGAAAAAATAAATAACGGCACAGGCTCCGATGAGTTTTTTTTCACCAAGTTATTATGCTGTCCTGAACGATAATCGGGCAAAATTAATCGGTCGTATTCTTGAAAGAGAGATCGTTAGAAGAGAAAAGAAGGAGAGAAAAAAACGGAGCCAAGAGGTATTGCCAAGTCGTGGAGAGAGCGCGAGAGCGTAAAAGCGACGAGGCATTATGTAAACACGATATATGTCACGTAGCCCAGACACCTAGATCAATGGACGTTTGTGTATAGATACAGACACAAGAGACATAACGGAAGAGAAAGAAAAGAGAGAGAAGGAACGAAGAGCACCTGCTACATTATTTTATATTATGCTCCGATACATGCCCCGGTCTGTTTATGTGTCTGTGTGGGTCTATTTAACGATTCCGGGAAGCCCGTATATATACTAACAGCTGAGAGCGACTCGCTCTTCGCGAAAATCACACCCACATAACTTACTCGCGATGAGTATGTGTGTATTATCGCAGAAAGACCCATTCTAACCTCGAAGCCGTGCGAGGGAGTAAGAGAGAGAGAGAGAGAGAGAGAGAGAGAGAGAGAGAGAGAGAGAAACTGTGATAGTGATAACGGCGAGGAGAGCGAGAGATACGCGGGTCTCCCTCGTGGGGGGAGGACGAAAGACCGGAGGTGGAATAGGCTGGACGAACAAGAGACACGTAATTATATGTACTCACGCGATCGGTGCTGCTGCTGACTTGCTCCTCGTCCTCATCGCTCACATCGCTCTCTCTCTCTCTCTTTCGCGTGATCTTTTCTGTGTGCCCCTGCCCCCCCGCGACAATAACAGCAGCCGAGAGCAGACAGCCTACTGGTCCTCCCTCTCTCTTATGCGAATGCAAAGAGCGCCAGTTGCATTCTGCGTGATGTGTGTATCGCTTTCCCTCTCGTTCCCAAGAAACGCGTGAGAGAAAGAGAGACACGCGTGGCAGAAGAGAGGAGAGAGGGGGCAAGTGTATATGAGGCCAGTGTCTCGCTTATGAACGTCGTCCAGTCGGTCTCTCCCCCCGCGAGAGAAGACTGCAGAGGAGAAGCTGTAATTTTTGCTTTCGCCGAAGACGACGACGACGCCCCGACTTCCTTCGAGGGCCGGGGATGATCCAGATCCAGTCGTAGCCAAGGAGCCCAGGCAGCACGGCTGCTAAGTCGCGCGCGCTGCGATGACGGCCGACGAGAAGCTCATCTTCTCCAAGATTGTCCAGCACCTCGCGCGTTCTCTTGCTGCTATCAAGAACACACCATGGGAGAAGGTGAGAGTTGCTCATAAGCTTCTTAACAATTTTCATGAAGCTCCTTTTCGAGTTTTCACGATGACTCGTTGCCGAGGTTGTTTTGCACGCGAGGTTAGGACCTGATAAATTCGTTCGGATGTGTCAGACGTTAAATTTAGCGCTGATGCGAAACGACTCTCTGCTAGTGTTCATTTAAATTGGCTCTATTAAGGTTGACCGTTATGTTGGATTGTTTGTTAGGTCAATTGGCTGTTCAAAAAATGCCCTCAAGAGACAGCGGGGATATTCAGGCTGGACCAGAGGAGCCAGGATGCTACTATTGCTCTTGGCATTTACTTCCTCGAGTCGGATCTGCAGCACAGGGAGCGCATACTGCCTTATCTGCTGAAACTACTGCGAGGTCTGCCCAAAGCTGTTTGGCTGGATGATAATCCGTGTGCCTTGCTAGGCAGAGTACCAGTGGCGGAGCGCTTTAGTTTCTGCTTGAACACACTGCTCAGCGATATTGCTGCAAGATGCGAACAAGTAAGGGAAGAAATCATTGCTTCCCAAGTGGAGATACTTGCTGTTTTAACGAATCTTATAAAAGGCAGTGCAGATCAGAACAATGGAAGGGCTATGCAAGTGAAGTGTATGTATATGTCAATATCATACTTGTTGAATTGATGATTGTAATTATTAAATGTTTTTTCTTTCTCACATTTCAGTGACTTTGTGTAAATGTTTGGTTCCTATATTAATTGGTTTGGCAAGATCAATGGGCAGGTTTGCTTACGAAGGCCAACCATTGCTTTGCAGAATATTTCCCAGACCAGAACCACCAATACCAGAATTTAAAACTGTATGTACACCTTTAAATGACAAGAAGCCTCATACATTTTCTAACTTCAGATCGATCATTCCGCGGTCTTTAAGCGGCGACTTAAATCCCAGACTCAATACGAAAATTACTCAAAATTCATTTCTACCAAATCCTGAGAATACCACTGCAAAAAGGCCGCTTCTAAAATCTTACTTGTCTGTACCGTATGATCCTACAGATTATTTTTTTAATCGCTATGGATCTAGTTTCAATCAGTTCCCTCAAATGCGGTGTAATGAGACTTCAGGGAAAGTCGGTTTGCAGTTCAGTGTGGTGCATTTGCAAAGTGTTCTTGCTCTAGCAAAAAAATTACTAACTAAAGAAACTTTAACTTTCCTTGATGAAGAAGCTCAGCAGGTAAATTTTATTAATAGTTTGTTAAAAAAAAAAAAAATTTGATTTTTTGTTTTTTCAATTATCTTCATTATTTTATTCTAGGTATATCTCTCCCGACAAGTACAAATTTTCCCATATCGCACGTTTAGTGAAACAATGAACTTAGTAATGGTAGCGCTTTTGCGCGAGTTGCTGCAAGGCCAGCGTGACTTGCCTGCCCCATTTACGAGGGACGTGCAGGAATTCATGAAAGGCCTTTTCTTGTCGGGTCAGACTGAGTTGCAGTCCAAACAGCAACATTATGCTAGCGAACGAGAAGACACCGATACAGATTTTAAAACTGTCAATCGATTCAAAATGAACGTTATGGCAAACTCCGCTTGTGTGGATATCTTGGTTTGGGCTATCGGCGATGAAACTGGTAAGCAAGTTCTTAAAATTTTTAATAGATGTAACTTAATGTAACTTAATGTTGTCAATTTATTGAAAGCAGAGGAAAGGTGATAAGGATGTACAGTATAACACTTTAATGTCAAAATCTAATGATCTATCTGTTATGTAATAGCAAATTAATTTTAAACGTTCGGAAGTCACGTCTTGTATTTAATAAGTCAGTCTTGTGCATAAAAGTTTTGATATTTTTTTTTCATGTGCTTTTGAAAATTATTGATCTTATGTCGTAACTTTGATGTTCCGAACTGTATCACAAAATGTTATTGTCAATAACGAGAAAGCTAAATCGGATGGTATTACTGTTTTTGCAGTAAAGGGCGAATACGATCTGTCTGCACTCTTTGCAGATCTTCATTCCATGCTGATCGGCCCGGGTATCGATATTCATTATTGGTGTTCTTTTAATGAGTTCGCATAATGCCTTTGTCCGTGTTTGATTTAATAAAAAATAAAATAACTGTCGTCACCTACTAACAGCAAGTGTTTGATGATTCGTTAAAAAAACATGAAATCTAACGTGTGTCTACCCTTTAACTGTTATCAATTTGTGCGTGTGTACATAAAAAATCAACAACAAACAAACCAAAGTTTTACAATCGTCAGTGTCAAACGTTAAATTGAATTTTCACTAACTTCTTTGGGTAATTTATAGGTGCCGATAGTCTGTGCAGTCGTCTCACCGAAAAGATATATTCGAACTACAGTCACAAACTGGTGCTCGCTCACATGCCTTTGCTGATGGTTTGCCTCGACGGTCTGGGTAAGCTAGCCCAAAAATTTCCAAATATCGCTAGTACTTCGATCTACAACCTTCGAGATTTTCTGGTCACACCATCGCCAATCCTCGTGAAGCTTCACAAACAGTGTTACGAGCAATCACGGAGTCACTTCAAAGTCACAGGCAAATGACAATTAACATTGCTAATTACTGGGAAAAACTTTTTCGATTTTGACTTTTTGTTTAATAAACTTATTTATTACAGTTAAAGATACAGAGAATGGATTTACGAAAGACAGATCAAGCCCGACGGAGATGGCGTTCGAGACTCTGAGGGATGCGGCGATTCGGAACCTCTGCATTGCGCTGGAGGCTGCTTATTCCGTCGACTCCGATTGTGTACCGGCGCTGGTTGCGAGTGTCTCCAACAGATTATTTACAGCCGAAAAGAATGACAAGTAATTATCGTGATAAACAAATAGTAACGCATTGTAACGAGTTTTAGACGAGTGTTAATTTTTTTCCTTCATTTATCAAGGGCGTCCGAAGACTTGAGCGAAAACGAGGAAGGCTTAACGAGTGACCTCATCTCGACTAACATCGTGATCATGATGGGTCACGTAGCTGTAGCTTTGAAGAACAAGGCAAAATCAACGCGGCCGATACTTCAGTTTTTTCAACAGCGTTTCTGTCATTCGCCCAGTCGTCCGGACTTAGATACCCTAATCGTTGACCAATTAGGATGTATGGTCATAGCCAAATGCGAGGCAAAGGTACACGAGGAAATAATGCGGATGTTCGCCCATACTTTGGCCTCAAACGACGATCGTAAGCAGTATCGGCACGTCTGCGGTGCAGTTACCAATGCCCTTGCTAACATATCCGCGAATCTCGAGGGCGAAAACGAGCTGAACAATTTATTACTTCGACTGCTAGAGCTGTTTGTCCAGATAGGCCTTGAGGATAAACGAACGAGTGATAAAACCAATAACAACATAGCCACGGTACGAATTTAGCATCGTCATACTCGAATATGTAATTTCTTTTTAGTCGTTCTTTTTTTTTCCTTGAGTTAACAAGCATACGAATCGGTTAATTACAGAGATCACGTAACAACGCCGGCAACCTTGGTGTCCTAATTCCTGTCATCGCCATTTTACTGCGACGGTTACCACCTATTCGCAACCCTCGTCAGCGCGTCTTCAAGTTGTTCAAGGACTTTTGGTTGTATTGCGTGATCCTAGGCTTTGCCTCGGATGCACGCTCACGACTTTGGCCTGCCGATTGGCATGAGGGTGTTAAAGAAATCGCCATCAAATCACCCTACCTAGTTTCGCCCGATAGTAACACGCGGCTGGAGATGCGCGAGCTCCAGTATACCTCTGCAGTGCGAAACGATACCGTATCGATGAATGAACTTCAGGAACTTCGCAGTCAGATCCTCAAGATGAATAACAGGTAAGTTTAGGCGACATTTCAATGTTTTATAAAAATGCAAATAATTTTATAATTTCTTTTATTATTAGGTCCAGCGAGATCACGGCATACGTGGCGAAGCTACAGTTCGCCCAGTGCACGTATTTGCTTTCGGTCTACTGGTTAGAAACGTTGCGTGTGGCCAATAGTCCGGAACCGAGTTTGCAACCAATAATGGAATACTTGAGCGATACTGAATTGCAGAAAGACAAGAACGGCATGTGGCAGTGTATATGCAGTGTTGGTGATTCGGTATTTGCCAAATTCAAAGAGGTGATGCAGCGCAAACCAAAGAACGAGCAACGCGAAAGGGAGCTCGAAAATCACGCTCAGTTTCTTCTAGTCTACTTCAACAACGTACACAAGCAGATTAGACGCGTTGCAGATAAATACCTCAGTGCCCTCGTTGACGCCTTTCCCCATTTACTATGGAACTGTCAAGTACTTTGGTGTATGTTAGATATTCTCCAGGTTCTTTCCTTCTCACTTCAACTTGATCCTAACGAGGAAACGCCAGTGCTGAAAGTGCCTGGCACGCCATACACGATTCAACTTATGGAGAGCCCAGATGCTAGAGAAGTATGGAGATAGTGTTTCAAACTTGTATTATTATCCAGTGCTTTTAATATTTATGGTTTAACTTATCATACAATATTTTTTAGAGTATTGTAAAAGACTTCACACTGCGTTGTAAAGGTATCGTTCAGGAGGCAATGAAATGGGCGCCTCAAGCAACCAGATCTCACTTGCAGGAATATATAAAGCATCTGCAATCTTCAGAATTGTGGCATCATTCAGGTCTTGCTCTTGCCACGGATTCGGTTCTAGAGCTTGTCGACTTGTGCGGACCAAGCCTTAGCATTGGAGCCACAATCGTAAGTGACATTTCTTAAACTGCTTTCAAATTAACAGTAGCTAAACTAACTCTAAAATATTATAGAATAATTCGTTGGACAAACGACCAAAAGCCAAAGGTCACTTATTATCGATGATGACAACGCGCTCCTGGTACGCTGGGGAAGTAGCCGGCATGTTGAACCTGGTGCGTGGAGAAGCGGCTATGAGAGATCAACAGCCAAGTGATGAAGAAAATGCCAACACTCTTGTAAATCGACTGATCGATGAACTATGGCGAGCCTGCCGCAAGGGTGATGATAGCGAGCATCGCAGTGCTTTGTGGCGTGCTACTGCTTTACTAATTTCTATGCAAGGTAATACGTGTGTTCCCTCAACAGTTTTCTAAATCATTATACATGTATAAAAATTATGTGTTCTCGTCTTATCTTTTAAAGGCATAAACAGACGACTTCTACATACAGTCGCGTGGTCGCAGATTGAACTGTTCACGAAACCAGCAATGTCGACAGCCGTGGAATGCTGGCAGTGGGTGTTGACCGCCCGACCAGACCTTAAACTTCGTTTCCTGCAAGAAATGCTTGCAGCCTGGCAGTACACAGTAGACAAGCGCATGGGTTTATTTTCTGTGGATGAAGAGCAAGTTAGCCCGCTGGCTGTTTACGAAGGTTGCAAGCTGGGTCCAAAGCCACCGCTGGTTAAACCCCACGAGATCTGGGTGTCATTTATTATCGAACTCGTCGACACGGCAAAGTACTGTTGTCAGGAGAGCGTGGACATGGTGGCTCTACTATTACATCGCTCTCTACCAATGAGCGTGGGTGCCTCGAGCGAAGAGCCTCAGCTGAGCCGTCACGTAGCAGCGGTTGGTTCGCGCTTCAAATTATTGTCACTAGGATTACTGCTACTCCAGGGTGATACGTTGCCCAAGTCCCTGGCGAAAAACGTTCTTCGCGAGCGCGTCTATTGCAACTGTCTCGATTACTTCTGCCGCGAACGCCAGACACCTACGCAGGAGCTCGACCAGCTTCGCGAAGACATCGTGACCCTTATACGCTTCTGGCAGGCGATGCACAGCGAGAAGAAATACTTGATGATGACCAGTGGTGAAGCTGACCTCGAGCTCATCAGCCACGACTCCCTCGGTTCGTCATCCACGGCACCAGGTAACGATCTTGCTAAATCACCTGCCTCCAGCTGGATCAACACCCTACCTCTCTCAGCTAGCAACAATACGCTCAGCAAGCGCAGCAACCGCAGTAAGCGTCTACCCACCGCGACCGTCTACGTTAAGGACTACATTAGAAAGCGCAACCTCATACTTGAATTGTTGGCCGTTGAAATCGAAATGTTGCTGGTGAGTAAAAGTCGATAATTTTTAAAAAAACTGCTTATGTATCGCTAGAACTAAAAATATAAACTATCCTCTTCGCAGGTATGGGCTAATCCGGGAGGTAGACAAGATCTCACAATGCCAGGCGAGCACAGTATCGCAGAGTGGCGAGCCAAATCTATGAACGACCGTTGGCGCGATTACACTCGTCTTGCTTGGGAAATCAGTCCTGTGCTCGCAGTCTTTTTGCCCGTACGTCTGAAAAATTCGGACATCATCATACGCGAAGTCTGTCGTCTCGTGCAACTTCAGCCCGTTCCTGTGCTCCATGTATCCGAAGCCTTGCAGTATCTAGTCACAACCGAAACTCTGCTCAACGATGCACCCAAGGTCATTTTTGTACAACAGCATTTTTTCAGAGCCTTTATCTCCTTTTTTAATACTCAAGCAAAATTTTTATTTGCAGCTTGTTTACATGCTCACATGGGCAAGAGTTTCGCCAATTCAAGCATTGGCCTATTTCTCGAGGCAGTTTCCCCACCATCCAACTTCTGCACAATATGCTGTTAACGTCCTAGAGAGCTACCCAGCAGACGCAGTGCTCTTTTACATACCTCAACTTGTGCAGGCAGTTCGGCACGATTCAATGGGTTACGTGACAGAATTTATTAAGGCTATAGCCAAGCGCTCGCAGGTTCGTAATTTTTCAAAAAAATAAAACTTTTTGTATTACAAAACACTCAGTTTTAACAAGAAATTATTTTTAGGTTGTAGCGCATCAATTAATTTGGAACATGCACACAAACATGTACATGGACGAAGAGAAACAGGTTAAAGATCCAAACCTCTTCGAGATACTCGACGCTCTTGTTAAAAACATTCTGAGTGCGTTGTCTGGTCCTGCTAAACAGTTCTACGAGCGGGAGTTCGACTTCTTTGATAAAATCACTAATATATCGGGTGAAATTAGACCGTTCCCCAAAGGCCCTGAACGCAAACAAGCCTGTCTGGCTGCACTTCGGCGCATCACCGTTCAACCGGGTTGCTATCTTCCTTCGAATCCGGAAGCCATGGTCATTGACATTGACTACAATAGCGGCACACCTATGCAGAGTGCAGCTAAGGCTCCTTATCTCGCGCGTTTCAAGGTCCAGCGCTACGGTATCAAAGAACTTGAAAATATTGCAATGAACGTGTCGACCAATGGTAATGCTGAGGTGAAGGAAAACGCCGAGGCTGAAGAGACCTGGCAAGCTGCTATTTTCAAAGTCGGCGACGATGTACGCCAAGACATGCTTGCTCTTCAAGTCATCAGTATTTTCCAGCATGTATTCCAGCAGGTTGGACTGAACCTATTTCTCTTTCCCTATAGAGTTGTTGCCACTGCACCTGGAGTAAGTGTTTGAAACAAGACTCTTTTTTTCTTGTCGGCAATATCTCACATTTTAATATCTTACGTTTTGTAGTGTGGCGTTATTGAGTGCGTACCTAAGGCTAAATCGCGGGACCAGCTCGGTCGACAGACCGATTACGGAATGTACGAGTACTTCTTATCGATATACGGCGATGAGACGTCAAAGGCATTCCAAAGCGTAAGGAGAAATTTCGTCAAATCTATGGCTGCGTACAGCGTTATCACCTATCTACTTCAGATCAAGGATCGCCATAACGGCAACATCATGATCGACGAGGAGGGTCATATTATACACATTGATTTCGGTTTCATGTTCGAAAGCTCACCAGGTGGAAATTTGGGCTTTGAACCAGACATCAAACTTACCGACGAAATGGTTTTAGTTATGGGAGGGAAAATGGAGGCACCACCATTCCGCTGGTTTATGGAGCTCTGTGTTCAAGCGTTCCTTGCGATAAGGTATGTGCGACAATAAAGTAAAAATTGCAAACAGTCGAAAGAAGATTATAAAACTTATTTAAAAATTATATTTTCAGGCCGTATCAGGAAGCTATCATATCGTTAGTATCATTGATGCTGGATACTGGTTTGCCTTGTTTCCGAGGTCAGACAATCAAGCTCCTTCGAAGTCGATTCGCGCCGATGGCAACCGATCGCGAAGCTGCAGCCTTTATGTTGAACGTAATTAGGAACAGCTTCTTGAATTTCCGTACCAAAACGTACGACATGATACAGTACTATCAGAACCAGATCCCCTATTAAACATGCGGCAATGCGAGCTTCATTGCTGTAAACGTCATGTACTATATATACATTTATTGGGACTTGAGGTCCTCTGTTGGAAATCGTTGACGCTGAAAAGTATTATACGGGCGACATGGGATTTTGAGAGCTTATGTTTTATCGTGAATGTCTGAGCGTGTTGGTGTGCTTCGAAATCGTCAGCATTTATCTTTTGACTTATGTATGTAAAATATGTATGTAGCTAAAGAATCCGAGTACTTAAGAAAATATTTAACATTCCTTTACTGTAGAGCAAATTTATGAATTGTTGTTGGTTAAAGATTATAAATATAAATTATTTAAACAATAACCGTGTAATTATTGAAAAGTTCAATTAATTGTTAAAACCGGCCGTTGTCAATTGCCACATTGTCTCCCAGTCATTTATCTTGAATCCCGTGCGGCGGCGAGCCGGCGAGTCGCTTGACGCTCGATAGTCAAAAGAAAGCCGCGAGCCGCGGGTCCCGCGGCAAACATCAGTTCAAAGCCGTCAGTTAACCCGTCATTTGTAAGAAAAGTAAGGCTCAGCCTCGGTTCCTGGGAAAAAAGGCCCAGGCGCGGCCCATTTCGGGTCGAGAGCGAGAGAGACAGAGGGAGGGCGAATTCCAAATCCACGAGTGTCACCGATCTTCAGCCGGCCTCTCGACCTGTCTGCCCAAGATGTGCGACCTGCTGCCCCAGTCCGTCCACGCTTACCTCCAGGAGGCGGAGACGTACGTCGCCCTACCGGTCCTGATAATCCTCGGGCTCTGCACCGTCCAGCTGGTCTTCTGCCAAGTGACCCAGGTAGCTACGTGCGTAGCGGAGATCTGCCGGCGTCGGGCCGAGTGTAGGCCCAAGTGCCGGCCGAAAAAATGCCCGGCCGCTCGGCCCTGTCCTAGCCTCCTCGAGCGGCTTGCAGGTGGGCAAATCGAAAAGATACCGGCCAAACTTGCTGCGTTTGGTTTTGTTCAAGGTCCTCAACCGTATTGCAGGCATGTTCTGCACGAGGGAGGTGACGTGCGCCGCTGGGGGCGCCGGCAAGAAAATAAGATCGGTCAAGCGTACCTACGCCTCCATGCCTGGCAACGACGATTGGGACGACGAGTTCGACGACGACGAGGAGCTCGACGACGTTGTTGATCCACCCGATGACGAATGATCGAAATTAACGATACGGCTAGGCAGGGGACAATTAAGAGAGGGCTTGTTTTTTTGCTTTCGTTGGTAAATCGTGTGTGTAATGTCGCTGGCAAAGCCTCGAGCGCGTTTAATTGCCCGGTTGTACGATTTTTATATATCTGTGAAATCGTTCGAAACTGTTTAATGACAAATTTAATAAAATGTCTTTCAATTTAGCTAAAATTGCTTCACGTTCTATCGATCTTTTATTTTAGTATATAACACGATCATTTGGTTTAATAAATGGACTTATCGAGATCGAAGCTCTTATTGCAATTCAAGATGAATTGATTTAATTTAAGAAATACTTACGTATTCTATTCGATTGATGAATTGGACTTTGCAAAAATAAATCAGCTTATACGCGTATTAGTCTCAATATAGCGAATCGATATTGATACCACATTAAAATTAAACATTTATCGTACGTTATTTGAAAGAAATGAAAATTAATGATCAACATGACAAATCGCACGTAGGCCCAATAAGCGTCGATGAGAAAAATAAAACGTGTGCAAGTTTATACTTATTTATAATTTTTTTTATCTCGTTAAATGTGCCGTATTTCATTGTTGAGTCGATTACCCATCTAGAACTGCAATAATTTACGAGGATATAAAAATCAATGTCGTCGATAAGCAGTACACCCTAATATAACTTGATTATTAAAAAGCTATTCTTAATAACAAAAATCGAATTCCTCGTTATTACCAATAAGCAATAGAATCTATAGGTAATCGAAATTTTCTAGAAGCCTATTGCAAGATGAGGCAAATGTCACGTAGCCGGCTGTCATACTCTGTCCAATACTAATTTAGGAGAAAAAAAGAAAGGAAAAACGTGGCAGTGAGAGAATCGGAGAAAGCGCGTGCGAGCAAGCGAGATAACAAAAGTGGCGGTGGTGACAAGGGGGGAGAGGGAAGGGGTGTGCCCGCTGCGGCAAACGAAGAAGCGCGTCAGTCTAAGTTCTGCAGCTGCGGCTGGTGCATTTCGGCCGCGCGACGGCCATCCCATTCGTGCCTCTAACCTCACCCAGCCCTTTTTTTCCTCCTCCCACCGGTAAGTGCATATCTTGAATAAATAAGATTGATAATCAACAGGAGAGCGTTGAACAAATTTGCTGCTTTAATTTCTCGTTTAAAAGTACGAGCGATTAAACTTCCGCGGGGAAAGGATCGATAACAACCGGGCGAATTCGTTAGAGAGAGAGAGAGAGGGACAGAGCAGCAGCAGCAGTGCCAGATCGATCCTGGAGAGCGTTTGTTTATCCAGCTCTCTGACCCTGGGACAAACAGTGCTTCCGCGTGCAAAACCAATTAGCCGAGAAGGAGAAAGAAAGCGAGCGAGCTTCTTTCGCTACCGGTTGCACACACACGTACAGGTGTATATTTTTAGAGCCGGACGACGACAACGCATACACACACTTTGCTTGCATCTATATTACTGCGGTCGATAAGCCGGATGAATAAATAAGCGCCCCAGCCTGCCTCCAGCGATTCTAATCGCCGTCGCTTTTGTGCGTCTCTATACTTTTTATTGGAGCTGCGTTTTCTTTCAAGGTCTTTCTCTCTCTTTTTTTTAATCGGGAGGAGGCATTAATCTGCTCGTATCCAGGGAAGCTCGTTTAATCGTTCTAATTTTAAGCTTGTACCTTTGTGTCTGCTTACTGCTAGTTCACAAGCTAATTTTAATTCGACGTTTCTATTACTGTGCGTTTTGGTTAACGGTCTCGCGAATAATGGCTTCTTTGTTTTGCAGACTGATCGAACAATGGGGTACAGCAAAGTTAAGCTTGGAACTTTCTTCACTGTTGCGGCACTTCTGTTGGCAATATATTACAGGAGCAGCACCGATGTGCTTCAGAAAAAGTTACATTCTGTACTTAAGGCTCTTGAAAATTTGGAAAATAAGTACAAAGTTGAAGTCAGTCCAAGACCAAGAGTTGCCGTTGGCTATGGCATTTGTACCGATGTCTTTATAGAAGCATCAAAGCTTTTGGAGTACACGGATTCTGTTGGAAAGCCAGAGCACTTTGATGAAATTAGTAACAAAGAGGAACTTCTCAAGAGTTTTGCTTACTATTTCAGACATGGAGCTGCTTCAGAGTGAGTAATACTCTGACTAATTTGAATTGGAATTTTTTTTTAAATATAAAATAATTGTTATTCATGGTTTTCAGACGATTTATGTCAAACTCTACTCTGTTTGATATGCTGGTGGCTGGAGCGCGTTCCTATCCTTCCTCATACTCAACAATGGGAGGTAATGCAGCAGTCATGGCAATGAGATTAGTTAGAGAAGGTTGTCATGTTGTTCTTGCAGCTAAAATGACATCTTCATTGCTGCAGATGCTTCCTCAAGATATTATAGTTGTTGGCGGAGAAGTGGAAAGGGATGATATACATTTAATTTTTGAATACAAGAGGGGAGAGACTTGGGGACCATACAGAAGTCCTAGAGCAAACAGGTGATTAAATTAATTTCTGTAAAAATTTTCCTAATCTCTAAAATTAAAACTAATATCAAATATAAAAAATTTGTAGGTACATTTTGCACAATGATAAACACAATCCAGAAGCAAGTGGACTTGATGAGTTGCAAAAAATTCTTCCAGAATTTAAGCCTGACTTACTAATTGTTAGTGGTTTGCAATTAATGGACAATTTTCCATTCAAAGAAGGTGAAAGACTAATTCGTTTACAAAGAATTAACGAACAAATGCGCAGCCAGCCAGAATCGACAAAGATTCATTTCGAGATGGCTTCATTCGCCGAAAATAAACTAGTCAAAGATCTTAACGATTTGATCATTCCCTTTGCCGATAGTCTTGGCATGAACGAGCAGGAAATTGCAAACCTGCACAATTCACTCTACTATGGCAACATTTCACTAGTCGCTAATTCCACACCGAGAGTCGCTCTCGTACTTGACCAAATGCGCGCTTTATTTCGAATAATTAGGTCAAGAAACGAGGGCATTAAGGGTGCAAGACAGCTCACTAGAATTCATGTGCACACACTAGCTTATCAAGCTATTCTCACAGTCAGAGGCTCATCCTGGAAGAATACTAAGGCTGCTGCTGCAAAGGCCTCGTTAACGGCACATCGGCATGTGTGTAGCACTAGTCAAGTGAGTAAAAATTTATTCATAACATATACAAAATCGAAGGATCTGATCTAAACAAAATTTACGCATATACTTACAGGTAGATCTTCAGAAGGCGACTTTAATCATGGACGATAGCTTCACAACTTCGTTAATCTCTGGCACGCGGATACCGCTAGATGTTGACAAACCAGTTTCTTGTTGGGAGGCGGTCTTTCATTTATCTGGACGACGGATTGTCACCGATATTTGCGTCGCACCCGTACTTGTATGCACCGAAGCTAGACAGACAGCAGGAGGAGGAGACAATATATCCAGCGCTGGATTAGTTCTGCAGATCTAAATTTTTTTTAGTTTTTTTTTAATTGCCTGTAAGCAGGATTGTTTACCAAAACGGGTTGTTCATACATTTGTTTTCTGGTTTAAAAGACAGAGGGTTACGGATTTCCATACGTGCAATTAAGAACAACAGTGATCATTAGTCTTATAAGTACAAGTATATCTTGAGACATCCCTTGAGCATATGACGTGACGATAAAAATTTATTAAATTAGTGTAATGATCTTGAATTCCAAGTATTGCCTTGTAATTAAAAGTTTAAACGACGTCTTTCACATTTAAAACTGTAAATACGTATTTACGAAAGCAAAAAAGAAATGTTTTAGAATGCCAGATTTTTAAGCATTTGTATTAATCGTGTTACACGAGTTTACTCAACTTTTCACATGTCGCTTCAAACCAGATGGTTTTTGTAGGTATTGAACCAAAAATTTCTCTAATTCCAACATTTCCCGGTGTCCATTCCATTGTTATCTTTCCTACCTACTATTGTACTGTTGTAGCGCGTACTTATAATAGCATTTTTAATTTTAAGTAACTGACAAAAATTTAATTTTGACTGAAAGAGCTTATTTTAATTTTGTAAAAATATGTTACATCATACTTTTGAGTTTTTCACAGCTGAAATACTTGCTATGTATATTTCTGTTGGTGCGGAAATTTGTATCGAAAATGTGTTCATTATTTTGAATGTATTTCCTTTGTTGATTGTAAAATGATTGCCATTGTTTGAATTCCAAATAAATAATGTAAATAAGTTTGTAAGTAAAAAAAATCATTTGGAATTTAGGAATCAGTCATTCCAAAATTTTTTTCACTAATGTATTACTTTAAAATAATTAAATATTATTTTTTAATGTTTAACATTCTGTACCATTTGTTTTTAAATTGGTTATTAAAATTTTTGATAATGTATAATTGATAAACATTGGATTTTTAATTAATAAAAATAATAACAAATTAAACTGTACAAGTAAAGACTGAATAAACAAAAGTTTAAATGTAATGTTATTTCACTATTGACATCAAATTAGAATGCTTTTTAAAACTTATTGCAAGAGAATTAAAAAACTTCTAAAATTATATTTTTAAATTATTTTATATTTGTTTCATATTACAATCCCTGTGTGCCCAGAGATCCATATTACATAACAATAAAAATCGATCTTTTGATAAGACTAAATAGTTTCGACGTGAATGTCTATTTTAAACACTTTCACTAAATATTCGAAGTCAATCTCGCTACACTCATTCGAATAAATTTCAGTACGATAGTTGTCACTTTAATTCGTAAAAAAAAAGTTTTTTTTTATACTGCAACTGATTATTTTTCTTCGAAACTGTACAAAATGAAATGATTAAAAGGAAAAAAAAGAACGTGGTCCAATACAAACTGTAGCTAATGATTTAAATCGTTCATTTAAACTTAAATATACGTACTAATAACGTACAAGTTATTTGCATTGCAAAGTAAACACTAAACAGTGTTAAAAAAAAATAAATAAAAAAATACACTGTCATTGTTAAAGTGAAGCATCAAGGCAATTTGGCTGAGCAATGTACACAATTTTTATTGTTTATTCAAAAAATGTAGGACGTAGTCTTAAGGTATAAAATTAGCTTTAAAAATATTTATGTAGATAAAAGATTCAATATGTATTTGTATGTTGTGTAATTTTGTTGCTCAGTCGCTCTTAAAAGTGTTGTTTAATACTCCATTTTCAGTTAATGTATAGGAAATAAAAAATTTAAATTAAGTCCTTAATTTACAAGACAGAATGGGTAAACCTTAATCTCTTTGCAGTACTAAATACACCAAGTACAGAGATTAAGCTAAAAGAACCTTAACAATCAAAACTATGTAATGCTTGTTCAGCCTAATAGCCATGGTAGCCTTTTCTTTTCCTTTGTCACGCACTAGACACTTCTTTATCTACAAAATAGTATCACCCTCATCGATCCCCAACATCCGTAAATCGTCGGGTCCTGGCACACTCTCGGTATCTGGCTCTTGTTGAGTAATTTCAGGCGGTGGTTGGTCCATGTAATCAGGACCGTAACCAACGCATCCGAGCATATTATACATCGAGCCGTACATTATCGTACTCTCCTGATTATGGCCTTCAAGCATCTGAGGGTTGACTTGACCAGGTGCCTGATCAGTTGGGAATATGATATTTAGAGCCTCCTGCAAATCTTCGGGCAAAGGTGCACCATCTGGCCGCTTCTCCGTCGTATCAGGCATTTCTGGCATTTCAGTTACCACAGGGGGTACAACACTTGGCATTACGGCTACCTCTCCCGTTGCGTGTGGTATTGGTGGAGGTGGATTTGCGTATATTCCAGGTGGAGGCACATGCATTTGGGGCATATATGGCATCTGTGGCACAGGCGGTGGCGGCTGCAAAAATAATCATTGACATTAATACATTTCTTATTACAAATAAGACAATAACCGTGCATGATAAAACCTTTTAAAAAATCGTACCTGTGTTGTTGGATGTATAAACGTATTGGTAACGAACGGAGGCGGTGGACCTTGGTGTGTGAAGGGTGTGGGCTCAGCTGGTTTTTTGGGAGGATATCCCGGTGGTGGTCTGCTCGTATTGGGAATCGGTGGAGGTGGTTTAGACGTGTCATCTTTAACCTCGACGTTTTCAATCACAGTTTCTTCTACTTGGTCCTCGATATCCATATCGACTGGTTCGGCTGTACTAGTATTATTACTACTAGTTCCATTAGTAGTAGACTTTGCGTTTGTCTGTTTGTCGTTGAGCGTAGGTGGAGGCGGTGCTACAAGAATCTTCATTTTAGGTGGTTGACTTGTAGTGTTTTGTGGCACCATAGGAGCTGCTAATTTAGGTACGTGAACGACTCCCGGTGGATTGATGATCTCGTTGGGTACTTTTGGCGTGTCTTCAAACTTACTCTGCACGTAGGGCAGCGCAGTTACTTCCTTCTCCGGCTGCTTGGGATCATCCTTTTTCTTGAACAATGGCAGCCGGCCGATAAATGGTAGCTTACCACCCTTGGATGCTTGTTGCTGTGTTTTTTTCGAAGACTGAGAGAAAGAGCTGCTAGTGCCGGACTTCTTTTTGCCATCCTTCTTGTCATCGGACTCGTCGTCGCGTTTGTTGTACTTGTCGTAACGCTTGGGACTGAACTCGCGATCGTGCGAGCCTCGTCGTCTGCCCCGGCCATCATAATAATCCCGATCACGTCTTCGCCTATCATATTTATCGTACTTGTCGTACTTATCATACTTGTCGTATCGATCGTACTTGTCATCCTTACGGTCCCATTTATTACCATACGAACTTTCTCGCCGTTCATCTTTGTAACGGTCTCTATCCTTGTCACGATCGTCATCTCGGTCCTTGTCTTTTTCTTTTTCAACTGGCTTAGCCGGCATGACCTGCTGCTTGGTCCAGAAGCCCATATGTGGTTTAGGAATATCCTCGGGCTTCATCGTGCTGATTGCATTCTGAGGCTTGACTTCCTCATCCTTCTTGATCCAAAAGGCTTTAGGCGGTTCTTTAGGTCCCCAAGCTTGCACCGGGGCAGCAGTGTTATTGGCCTCTGGCTTTATCTGCGACTCACTCTCTTGTTCAGTTTTGGCCTTTGCCTTATCACGAAGCGAATTAACAAACTGCCTGTCGTCTGGTTTATTGTTAGCTGAAAACAAATAATTGAATATATTAAATATAATATTCCTTAGTATATTAAAATGGAAATTTTCACATTTTCATTCTTACTTTTCTCAGGTCCGTCATAAACATCATTGTCATTATGCACAGGTTGATTTGAACCTTTGTTTTTGTTTCTCATAGCTACTCGAATGCTTTTAGATGGATCGTCGGGTCCTAGGCCGTTTTCCGACTCGTTGGTATCCGTGTCGGTTGACGATTCTTCAGCGCTACTTTTTGTTTTGCGCTTTTTTGTCTTTTTCTTATTTTTCTTTGCCTTTTTCGACTTTTTCGGTTTGGACACCGGCGCGTCCTCTTTTTGCTTTTGGATCTCTATCTGGATCTGTTTGTGCTTCTCGTCGGAGAATGCTTTCTCACGGTCGGCCATCCAGTCCGTCTCCCAATGCGGATTTTGTTCCACAAATTGCTGTTATTTGAGAAGAAAGGAAATTAAAATTATTTTCACATGTATTAATGATAACCAAATCTTAAGGAAATAGAAACTCACGCTATAATTCTCAGAATGACGGCGTGACTTCAAGTGCAGACTAGCGCAGTGAAGGTCTCCGATCCAAGTGCTGCATAATTTGCAGTACCACGAGGTTGCAGGGCTGAAGAACTGCAGACCTGCGGATCAAAGAAAGAAGAAAAACAAAACGGTTAAACAAATCACACAGGTTGGGGGTACGAGTGACAGTAAACTTTTCTTAATAGGTAGTTTTATGAAGAATGACCTTGTGCTTATCCGCAACAAGCTCGCGAACATCACGCTGAAAGCAAAAGTTGCAAGTATTGGTCTCGCTATATTGAGGGGTTTATTTATTATTTTTTTATATTATTCGTAGAAATCGTTGAATGCTTAGAGAACTACCGGGACAGTTAAACGAGCCATCGTTTTGCTAAGGTCCTAAAAAAGGGTTAGAAGATTAAGAGGGGTCGAGACGAGGTTTTGATTTTTATTTAAATTGTTCATACATTCTTTGTAATTACATTCCAGTCTGGTTTACTTATTTTAATTTATATAATATTCTTAGACCTAAGTACTAAATTTAAATAAATTTCGTTACATAACGCTTGACGGTCATTCCAATGTACGAATGAATATAACTTATGTAAATATATTTATAATTTATGTAAAATTATAATTTTCTTGTAGATTTTACACCACGGTTGATTTTCACTTGCTGAACACTTTTTTCACACTTTCATGTATAAACACAAAATCTAAATAAATAAAAAATTATTATAGCACTATTTATAGAACACACACAAACTCGCGATAAATACGAAATTCACATAGCACGTTGTTGATTGAGTTCTTTTTTTTTTAACAGAACTCATACCTTTGATTAAGCACTGATAAATAATTTCTATTTTCCCTTAAAAACTCTTTTTCATCGCTTTGTCAAAATGACAATTTACTGTATGCCCAAGAATGTGCATCTACAGTCGATCAAATAATTGAAAAAAGGTCAATGACGCCTTGCGTGAGCAGACGCCTCAACAGGAAGGAAAATTTATAAAATATATATGTATGAAAATATATTATATAAAAATAAAAATATATCTCGCTTTGTTTCTTCAATACATACCATCAAAATGTGTTTATAATCTCTACAAAAGGTCCTCTAGATAATTAGTTTTAAAAAAAAAATTAAAAAGCCAATCATTGAAATATAATCATACCTTTGATAGGCGTTCTTTTAGTCGGCAATCCCGGATAATGCGGCACTTCTTTCTCCATTGAGCCACTCTTGTCATCGTGCCATGGCATATCCACTATCTTGCTCTCCTATAACAAACAAAACGTTTGTGAAAGTGTATATTCTCCTTCAAATACGTTTCATTTATCTTTTTTAAATATTTTTTAATAATTGTTACAATGACCAACAAAAATACATTGTATTTCCATCAAATATAAAAAGGTGATACTATTAAAAAAGATTAATGAACATGAAAAGATAAAAACATTAGTATGGCAGATTCAATCATAAATTGACTTACCAAACATGCTTCTTTATGTTCATTGCTGTGCAGATGATTTAAATATTCTTTAGCAGTCTTTGGAAATATGTCACAAGTTTTGCACCAATGCATTTCTGGATCATAATGAACAAAGTTGTAGGTAGGCTTAGTAGCTTCATCTTCGCTTGGTTCATCTGGACTTTTCTGGTGTTTCAGTGAAGATGGTGTGTATTTTGTTCTCAAATCATCAATACTTAAATTGTCTCCAATGATATTAGTTAACATTTCAATACAATTATGTATAGACTTCATTTTCTTTTCAATCTCAACCTGCAATGAAAGAAGAATAAACATGAAAAACTACCTTGCATAAAAAACTTTGACACAGACAAAAAAATAAGCACTAGGGTGTACCTGCAATTTTTGGTTCTCCTCTATAATCCTGACGTTCTCCCTTGTCTTTTCCTTTCCAATTTCTTTGAACTGTTTACGCAGGATTTCTAATTCTCGCTGCAGCGTCGCCGACTTCTTTACACACTCTTCACGTTGCTGCGCCAGCGTAGCTTTCTGGTGTTTCAACTCGGCTGCAATTGCTGTTACGTAGCAAAAGATCGATTAATACAATGGAGAAATAAAAATGCAGCATTGGGAAACAACAAAAAAAAAAACTCAACATAATGTTATACTTCATGCTCGAGTCAACGTCAAGAGACAGATCATTAATGAATTTGTCTTTTACTCGTTGTTTTCGATATACCTTGAGCAAGCAAGTGCCTAGCAGAAGTGAAAGCGGAGTACACAGAGAAGAGAGAGAATGAAAAAGCACGAATCGTATAAGTGCAGCTGGAGAGCAGGATGCACATACATACGCACCTTCTTTCTTGGCCTGCTCGGGCGGCCGGTTGCCGGCGGCGGCCATGAGGACGGCTTGGGCCGCGGCTTGGTCAACGACACGTTGCTCACCGCTACGAGGTAACGAGACCGCAGCTGCAGCCGCAGCCGCGGCCGCGACCGCCGCCTGTTGCTGCTGGACCTGCTGGGCTTGCTGCTGTTGCGCCTGCTGCTGCTGCTGCTGGTTGTTATACTGTACGTTTCCCTGCCAGTTGGCCGTCGGATAGTCCTGCGAATGCGAAACAATATTGCCTTGCTCAACTACAGTCGTGCCTGTTTGTAATATTGCCGGTGCTCAATTGGCAGTCTCTAGGGTCACCCGGCTTAAATCTCGGTACACGGTATGACTTTCAAAAGTCGCACAATTTCTAGTGGACTCTGAGAAATTAATTATTTCGTTTATTTATTTTTTTTTATAATGCATAAAATTTTAGGTTACCATGTACAGAGTACCGAAACTCGGGGAGTCTAGAAACAACCTGCTCAAATTCGATTAATGCCGTTTGTGTGTATTTTGTCTTACCTTGTGCTGTTATCGCTATTTTTCCGCTCCTTTGCTAAATACTACCAGTAAGAGCTTATGGGACATTTTACCTTTCTCTTTTATCGTTTTACATTACAGATGATAAAAATATTTATTTTATTTTGTATTTTTTGTACTTTTTTTTTTAACTACGTTGAATTTGGTACGGCGATGTGAAGGATCGCTATTTCGAGAAGTTAGAGTAGACAACATGCATTCTCGCGGAAAATTGACGATTTACATTTATACTTACATTGTTTACACTAGACTGATAAACTTTTATTTACGTCTCATTTTTATTGCGTTTAAAAGTAAAAAAAAAGTGAAGGCAACGCTGTTGAGTTGTGGAGTGCTTGGAGCGTCGTGCGAAAAGTGATTTTCGCAAGCGATACTTGATACAAGAACGTTTTGTTTTATTGTTTTAGTTGTACTATTTGCAATTTTATGCAAGACACTAAATAAATCGCACGTAACGCAAGTCCGTTTTGATGAAACGTTTCTGCTCGTTGATGTTTTATAATTTGATGAATTTTGAATAAAATTTCCTGTGTGGGAATTGGCAGAAGTAAAATATTCATTATGTAACATGGAACTTACATTTCTATATCCTGCAGGCTGCTGATAGCCGGAGTAATCTGTGTATCCTTGGCTGTAATTGTAATTGTAATTTCCATAACCCTGGGCATACTGCATTGGTGGTGGTGGTTGACTAGTGTTGGGTGGTGGAGCCTAGACACAAATTTAAACATATTTAGTCTTTATAAGTATACATGAATTATATTTCAATATCCAATACAAATTTTTTATCCATCAAAAGTAATAAAAAGCACAAATAACTCACATTATATTGGTTGAGCACTGGTTGTGGATAGCTAGTTGTGTTTGATGGATTAGATCCCTTATTTGTTTGCACATTTGATTTCCAATCTAGGTCCCTTGAGCTTTCTTTTCTTCTGGAGCTTAATTCCCTAGAACTGGATCTAGATCTAGACCTTCTATATTTTGATCTTCTTGGTGAAGGCGATCTGTCGTACTTCCTCCCTCTTCTTCTCATGCTATCCGACTCCTCGCTAGGACTCCTAGGTCCCTTTCTTCTGCTCTCGGAATCCATCATTACTTTTCAACTGTCACTAAAACACAAAAAAAATTCATTAGTTACCAAAATATAAAATCCATGTTTTTTAAATTCTGAATAAGGATCAAATCCACAATCTATTAATCAATTGCACTACCTCTAGTGACTAATATTTAAAATATTCCACTCTTTTGTATACTTATACAGTCTCAGATATTATGCAAGTATTACAGTGAAAAATTATATCAATTAACACATTCTTTACAACAAGAGTAAGAGCTAGTAACACAACACAAATTTTTCTTCGCCGTAATTACTTTCATTAGCATCCAAGATATTGAATAACTAATTTTGCAATAGTTGCAAGTACAAATAGCTGAACGCCACGTTTAACGCTAAATCGACAAGCTTACACAATAAATTCAAGTGACTGGAAAGATTACACAAGGTCACCTGGTTATATACACACAGCCAACTCACCTGGAGTAAGCGATGAAGGTTAGGATAGCTCTTGAAGTCGCTCTATGAACAATAGTTTGTAAACAATCCACTTATGCACAACCTCAAAGACAGTCTAAGCTACGAGATGTTCTACATCCACCAATGCATTATTAATACACTTGGAATCGTCTACTGGAGCACAAAAAAGTCACACACAGTAAGCCGGCCATCCGGTATGGACGAGTGAGGGAATAAACGATACCATGAACCCTGTGATGAGGCGTGGATTCCGCTCGTTCGGCAACTCCTCGACGACACCAGGATTCAATACTGCGTTCACTCAATTGTTCACCTGTTCAACAGTTCGATCGGTCGACTAGAGGGTAATAAAATCACTCGGCGCTTTGGCCATCCAGTATCATAAGGTCGAGTATATGTAGCGAAAGACCAAACGCTACCAAAGTACGCCGTGTGAACGCTGCGTTCGGGCGGCGCGGAGCGTGACTGCTGCGGAACTAACCCCCTCAGCTCAGCCGCTGCTCTCTGCGTGAAGCCGGTGACATGGGCAGCCGAGTTTTAAACAACTTGCAGCGACATATTTTTTTCTCTCTCTCTCTCTCTACGTTGGAGGGTCAATTACACGCCGAGGGAGTAACTTGAGCTTCTTGGGAATAAACTTTTCCTCGAACGCCACCTTGACGACTGCCTTGAAGTGGCGATAACTGCGCGATTTTGCCGTTTTCAAGCACGTTATAGTCATAATAAAATTGCTCTCTCAGACAGGTATAAAAGGGACGCCATGCGGGAGAGAGCGTAGGCGTTAAGCGGGAATTCAAGTGATGTTTGAAATGATCATTTTTCCGTAAGCAAAAATGTCGATTGATTTGGATTTACTTGAATTATTTGGAAAATAGGAAGGATTTTAATTGGCACATATACATATTTTTTTCCTTTAAAAGAGAAAAGTTTTTTACATATGCAGAAACGCTGTAAAAGTTTTTGACATTTTTTTTAACGAACAATTTAATTATCAAAGCGGTTCATAATAATTTACAGTAATGAAATAATATTTCCTTAATTTATTTATTATAATTTGTTTTATTATTATTAAATTCGTTGTTTATTAAAAAAAAAAAACATTAAAATTTTTATTAAAAGCTTCGCTCGGTTACCGCACAGCGTCTCTGCCTCTGCGAATAGTCACGGAGCGGATTGCGTTGATTTATTTTTCACTTTCTATTACTTTTTGCAATTTCTATCGCTCCGAAAACTCGAAGACACATAAGTTATCCCTGCTTGTTTTATTTTTTCCAAGCTGCAACTGCGTGGCCGCAGTTACTTTTTAGTAAGCAGGGGTGGCTAACCAAAGTAAATGAGAGAAAGAGAGAGAGAGAGAGAGAGAGAGAGAGAGAGAGAGTGACGTCAAGTCCGCTAGCGCGCTCGATTTGAAATCGTTCGAAATTCCAAGACGTTAAGGTTCTCCCTCGTAACAGGTTCAACCAACGTGAGAATGTCGTCATGAATAATTATCTGTCCAATTGTACAAGATGGCTTTGTGTGCTGACCCAGGGTAAATATATCGATAATTCAATATAAGTATAGTTGTTTGCTCCGTAGCCAACGCGTATCGGTTATGAATATTCAAGTTGAACCCCATTATATACTTACCCACCCCCACTCCCATCCCTTATTCCGGCCAAGCAAGCGAATTTTGCGTGAAAAGTAACATAACAGTGTAAATCGCGTCGCTCCAACCTCGACACCCTCGCAGTCTAGTGCTAGTCGTGCGCGGCGCATGTCCAGCCGCTGTACCTATATATATATATGCCGCTTAAGTACGTCGGCGTAAACGACAATAGCAGTAGCAGCAGCATCGCAGCGGTAGCATAGTAGCATAGCTTGACAGAGGGAGGCCTCTCGGGGGGGTGGGCGGCCGGGCGTCGATCGATGCTGGAAATAGTCCGCCGGCGCAGGAAGCAGCAGCGGGGGGAGCCTCGACAGACAGAGAACGCGAGTGCGCGAAAAAGACGGAGATAGAGAACGCGTTAGAAAGAGAGGGCGAGAGAGAGAAAGAGAGACGTCGTCCAGCAGGGGGGTTGCGCATGCAGGCTCGCGGAGCGTCAGTAGTGCGAGAGACCGGGCGCCGTGCGCGCGTTGTGAGAGAGTGAGAGAGAGATAGAGAGAGAGAGAGAGCCCGAGGCAGGGCCCCGAGCGATCCCTCCCTCTCACCCTTGCAGTGCACGCACACACACACACTCAAGTCTCGCGTGCGTGTGCGCTGCGGCTCACCCCCGGAGTTTGTTGGGCCAGCGGCAGCAGTGGGCCCTGCGTGCATATACATCCGCGAAAGACAGGAGCTCCGCCAAGCAGAAGCCCGCTCCCCCTCATCCCCCCGCCCACCCCAATGACGCGCGAGAGGTGCTCTCCTGCCGAGGATCCGCGCGGCTGATATGGCCCGAAAATCGTGAGTATATAGTTCACAAAGCGCACCTACAGCCCTTCCTCGCTCTCTGCGAACGATCGTAATGGGTCCACCTGCACACACGACCTGCACGTCCTCCACGCTCCGTTTCTCCCATGCGCTCTCTCCTCCGACATCCCCCCTGCCGAGCCCGTCGAACCATCCATGCTCTCTCTCTCTCTCTCTCTGTCTTTACGTCTTCCTCCTGCACACGAGAAGTGGTGTGGCGCGCGGCCTCGCGCGCTCTTCCCCCCCGCTGCCGTCGCGTATCGATTATCGCCTACGTCGACGTACTGTGCACCCGCGCCCACGTTCTCTCCTCCCTCCCTCTCTCTCTGAACTCCCCCGCAGAAAACTCATCTCCGAGGACTTACAACGCCTACTCTGCTTTCACCTTCGACGCGTTATACGTCAGCAATGCACACGCACAACCCTCGCCCCCCCCGCCCATTCACCCCTGCGTGCACGAGTTGAAACCTAGTCTCGGAGAGGGGGTGGCATACTCGCGCCGGTTTGGTTAACCCTCGGCAACCTCGTCCACCCCCACCAGGGTCGTCCTCGTTCCTCCAGACTCCGACAAATCTAGGTCTCTCGGTGTAACGAGCAACGTCGCTGCGCGTCGGTTGGGCGTACATCGAGGGCCAGACACATTATTAAAGATCCGGAGCTGATATATCTCGTCCAGCGGGGGGGGGGGACGGCCCTCGCGTCTCCGTGTATAATCGCGCGGGCGCGAAAATCGATGCCGGGTAGAAATAGCCGCGCGCGAGAGAGTCGAAGGCCGTTACGGAGAAGCTGCTCTCCTTCTCGCACTCTCCGCCTCACTCTTTCTCTCCCTAACGTGTCTTGTGTGCATATACGTGTGTGTGTGTGTGACACTAAAGCCGCGCGAAAATTGGCTTTGCTAACTCGCAGTTTCCGAAGTTCAAGGATCGCTGCTTCACCGTCGTGTCTGATCTCTTGCTTTCTTTCTTTTTTTTCGTGTCTCGTTTCAAGACTGTAACCCTCACGAGGTTCGTTCGTTAGTGGGTAGTTTTCGCACGATAACGAATTTCTTGAGCTGAGATGGACGTGTTTATTATGAAGGTATAGCGAAGAACGAAACCTAGCGTGATTCGATAAGACGACGTGCTTGCGTAAGGTGTTGTGCTGGGGAGAACAAAAAATTGGATATAGGCTTTGGGGTTGGGGAGGGGGGGGAGAAGATGGAGATTGTTCGTTGGTTGAGGATTTGTGATTGCGAGTCTGAGAGAACAGAGCGGAAATGATGTTCTTTTTTTGGCAAGGATTAGAGAGCTTTTTTAAGTATAGAGGATGCGTTTGTTGCCGCCAACGGGATTGCTTGCGAAGTATTGATTATAAATGTTAAAATTGGCTCGGCTTTGGTGTGTGTGTGTGTGTGTGTGTGTGTGTATTTAACGGGGTTGTCTCGAGGCAACTCGGTCGCATTATGTACATCTATTGCGATGCATGTGGACTTTAGGGAGAAAAGGAGAATTTGCGACAGATTGGGACACGATTTATTTTTTCATGACTCTCTGACGTTTTGTTTTCGCTTCAATGAAGAGCCGTTAAGGGGGGAAAAAAGGCCGCGTCACTTGCAATCATTGCACCCTGCTTTCATTATTAACTCGTTTAAACGATATTGAATTTTAAATTACCCTGTGTTTCTCACGCAGATTCAATTTTGATTCTAAATCCAACTAGAAATCGATTTTCGCTTCCTAAGTAAGTACTCTTAACTTAATTTGTTTTACCAGCAATGGAATTTTGGATTTCTGACTCTTCTTGTTTTTTCTTTATTTAACGAAATAACGAATTCGGGGGTTCAGAGATAATTTAATATTTTAATTTTGGATTTATTATCGGAAAAAAAGACGAGTGTACGTCTGGCTGTCTGACGAAATTTAATTAGTACTCCTGAAAATTTTAGTATCGAATTTCTGATTTCTTTTTTATGGATTTTGTTATTTTTAAAATTTCTTTAATAAGGATTTTTAATAATTAATGCGGTGGTGAATGTTTGAATATGATGTTATTACCGTTTATTACTCATTTTTTGGACGTATTAATTACTGCATAATTGCACTTTATGTTTTAAAGAAACAAGAGTCTTGCTAATAGGCTGTGTTTCTATTTAACAACATTAATTACGTAAAGAAAATTTGATCACATTTACATCGTTTTCTCGAAGTCACGTTAGCATAAAAATCCCCTTGCAAAACTCCAATTCGCACGAAATTTACATGTATAACGAGACTGGCTTAACAAGAGCGGCGATCTGACAACGGTTCCTTAAAAACTTGAATTTATTGCTACTTCGAATGTTTTTTGTAACCGTTAAAATCAGTTTTAATAAAATTCTTGATTAATTTTTTCTTCGTTTTTGCATTATAATTTTAATCAATGTACTAATGTGAATACATCAGTACAACTTGTGTATACAAAGAATCTCAGTGTAATAAAAGGAAAAAAAAGGGAAATTAATAAATACATTTATGCGTGAGTTAGTCTTACAAGTCGACGGAACAAAAATATAATGCTCGCGTCTATTTAAAAGACAGCGTCCAAATTGGGAATGCAAAAAGGTTATAAGCGTAGTTAGACGTGTACTTCTATCCACTTTATGATTTACGATCCAAGTTAAAACCGAAAGTTCCGTTCAATTATTTTAAAACGACTGTACAGGCCGGACTCGCTACAAATTTAATGTCGCATTAAATAATTCCACTGAGGCGGGAACCAAGAAAACTTTTCATCGCGTATTTATCAAGGCGTCAATTCTCGATTGTTGGATGGTTATTATCGAACTATCTTTTTTCTCTCTTCGTATCATCGCAAAACTCGTTGCGATAATCGATCTCAAACTATAGTCGTCCTCTTTCTTAATTGCCCAGTATCGAATATTGTATACGAATACCAAAGTATCTCATAATTCCTTCCCTCCTCTAAAAAAAGAAACATTCGCCAAAAAAAAAACACTTCATCCAAATATGCACCCCAATAAAAAAAATTTCAGGGATAAAAGCATTTCATAATAAAAGAAGACGCCCAGAATCCCAATCCTCCAACCGAGGCCGTATCCACTATCTCTCGTCACATTTATAGGCCCCGGCCGCGAAGAAAAGCCCGAGGATAACATAAGTCAGAGCGAATACGCGTGTATACGCGTGCGGTGCGCACGTAAGGCGCAGGGAGTTTCCCATGTCGCCTGAAAAATTTCCTCCTCCAAAAAACCACATCGTGTCCAAGCGGCCTCTCCTCCTCCCCAAATTACATTTATAAAGCACGCGAGAGGCAGCCCCCAAAGTCTCTCCCAGGCAAACGTCACGTATATACCGTGTACCCACGAGCAGCAGCCCACCACCCACCCTCTCCTCCCGCTCGTGCCACATCCGAATGTGCCGTCCTTAGACACATACCCCTGACCCTGCTGGAGCGTATATACCGAGGAGAGAGAAAGAAAGAGTGAGATGAAGACAGGCAGACAGTGGCTGTGTGCGCGCGCGTGCGCTTGTATCTTTCGAGAGGGGGTAGATTCTCCCCCTATACGCGCGCGCCGGCGAAAGCGAGAGTGCGTGCGGAGCGAGTACGTCCCTCTTTCTCTCTCTTTCTCGGCTGATATTGCTGCCGGCGGTGGCGGCGGCTCTATCTACTCCTGTAGGCCGGGGCTTTCTCCCCCTGCGCTGCTCCTGGCAAGCGCCTACAGAGCACGCAGGATCGATCGATCCCCAGGAGCAGGTGCCGCGGCGACACACACGACGACTCTTCCTCTCCTATATAGCTTAGCTTTCTCTCTTTCTGGCGAGGCTTGTCTTATCGCTCTCGTTGTGCGCTACGGATCGTCGACGCAACCTTCTTTCCACCTACTCTCCGCCTCTCTTTCTCTCTTACTCGCTTTTAGTCCGTGTCCGCGGTTATATTGATTTTGTAGACCTAGTGTTTGTGTGTGTATGTGTGCGTGTTGGTGGCTGACTCTGTGTGTATGCCTGTCTGCGGCTAACTCGTCGCCGTCGTCGTCGAAAACTACGCCTTCTGCCCTGTGACTATCGGCTAGCTTGGCTAAGCTGTTGTGGCTTCGGCGTTTGCTTGTTCTATAGGTCGATTTTGCCACCTGCGAGAAGGTTGGATTTTTCGAGGTAGGTTCATCTCGTTTATTTCTCTGTGTGTGTCTCTCTCTATATGTGTTTGTGTGGCCGCGCGTTTCGGATAGAGTTCCGGGATTCGAGTCAAGGCTGAAAGTGAAAGCTCTCTCTTTCTGTCCGCGGATATGAAGCTCGGCCTGCCCCTTTTCCGCTTTGCCTAATTCACGCTTATTTTTTCATCTTTTGGTTTCTCATTGATTATCCGATTAAAGCCTTGTGTCTGACGTGTTGGAACGCGAAAGAAAAAAGAAATGCTTGTACATCGATTGTCGTATTACAAAGTCAATTAGCAAAGCAGCCCTTAAGATCCTTAACGACCGACCTGGCCACGATTATCGCGTTAAGCTCAGAGCTTAATACTACATCCCTTCTCTTTTAACCAGCCCTATAGGTACATAAAACCGCCAACTGCCCCGTCGAACAAAAAGCCACCTCACTCGAACTGATCCCAACGGAGCCAATCAAGCCATTCACGGACGATTCTCTCAGTGACCCAGTCTCACTTCTCTCTCACCCCAATCCCCTAAAAAGAAGTCCATCCACAGATTCGAACGCTACAGCAGATAAAGTGTAGCGAGAAAGAAAAAAATTTCCCGCCGGCTAATGAACTCTAATCAAGAGTTCCCAGGTGTGTGTGTGTGAGTTATCTATCGACATGTGTCTCGTTATCTAAAAATAGCGTCGACTTACCGATATCTCGGGATTTCTAAACGCAAGATCACCAGCATAACTCCAACTCCCCAGGGGGGTATTTAGAGTAAAGGTACACCGAGAGAAAGAGAGGGAGCACCAGTGACGGTTAAAAATAGAGTCATATACACAACTGCGCTTTTCTATACGCTCCATTTGCGCTTCGGGTTTTGCAGAGTTGACTTCAGAGACCTGCCCCGTCCCCCCCCCCCTTGGGCCAAACAGAAAAGTCGATATTACGTCTTGAGGGATATATCGATTAACGAACGACGAAGGAGAGCTGCTAGACTAAGAGGATCCGCGAGAGGAAATGGGATTCTTTTCAATCTCCGCGAACAAATTACGCAGAGAGAAATGAGGGGGAGGAAGCACACCATACGACCTTCACCTCTCGAGGCCTCTCTCTCTTCCAGGGGACTCCAGCCGACTTTAGCGTCGCCGTGAAAATCACTGATTGTCTTTGAATGTATATCTCGTGGATAAATCTAAAGTTCATCCCGCGAGTGCGCGCACAATCGACCGATATGTCCCGCTCTCGTCGTCTATAATTCACGGGAACAAGGCCGCGTGTGCGCCATGTGAAAAGCGCCTCGGATCAAGCTTAAAGGCGCTCCCATAATACACACGCGCGCGCACACACATGCTACTCCGATACGCTTTGACTCATCGGCTTTAAGCTCTTATATTCCCCGGGAAAGTATCAGCTCTCGATACTTACGCAATGGGCGACGAAAAGCAGTCCTGCCCTTCTCGTTCTTCCCCCCTTACAATAGCCCTGTCACTTTCAGCTTTGAACAAAACGCGTGTCTACGGGGTGTACGAGCTGTTGGTATAACGCGCGCGCGCTGGCTAATCGATAAGCCTCCCCCCCCCCACTGGTCCTGGACGGAGATGACGCGCCGGCTGTCTCGTATTTGAAATTTCTTTAAAGCTCCTTTTGCACTCGTTTTGTCGCTTGTCTGTGACGCTCTTGAGTGCGGTTACGAGCGCGCGAGAGGTTGAAAATTTCTTTAGGCGCAGTCGAAAAAAATCTAGTATAGAGGGTGGAAAAAACACGTACTCGCCTTGGAGGAGAAGCCGGAGAGTGCGATTCAGGTCAGATATAATCATCGACGTGCACCCTCGACTTAAGGCACAAGGGTCCACTCGTTTTCTCTTCCTCTTCACCTCGCCACATACTCTCTCTCTCTTTTTATTTCGCTTGAGTTTCTCTGGTAGATCCACGCTTTTCACGCCCTACCGCCGTATATTTTGAAAAGAACAAGTGCAACGACACACACACTCGTTCCCTATAGGCCGATCCGTTTCTTTTTACCCTTTTGTACTCCCTTTCCGCTTGTCTGACGTTCGAGAGGATATAGAAGAGGCTCACTCGAGTTTTTTCCTTGTTTTCGTGTCGCACTGTTCGCGCTAACCGATTTTCCTCCGTTACTCTACACGTACTTGATCGAGTTACCGTGGTTTTCGATTGAGAGCTGCTGCTTCGTTTTCGCATTGTTGGGATAGAACGTCAAACGCAGCTAAACTTTTTTTCCTCTCTCGTTTTCATCCTGGTGTTGATGAATACGTTTTGCTTTTGAGAAGTAATAAAAAACGAGAACAGATTTTTTTTTAACTTGCGCCTTCTATTAATTTGCGCAGTTTTTCCCCACTTAAGAAATTATAGAAAATTATGAGAAATGTACGTTTGGAAGAAACTATATTTCCCGAGTGTGCTCTAATAATGTGTAGGAGTAGGAACATTATGCAAAATGTGAGCAACAGTTTGGAAAATAATTGTCAAAGGGATAAAAGCCGTAAGCGAAGCCTGCTTATTTGTAGCCGGCTAAGTCGGGACTGGTTATTAGGTGTTTTCGCTTACAAAGTCTGGAGGCAAGATGGCGTAAAAGGCAGCGGCCAAAATTACACTGGCTTAGCTGGAAGAATTCATAAAAATCCACGAGAGCGTGAAATGCGAGTTCCAGTTTTTATAAAAATAAAATAATTTTTCCTACTTCCATAGTGTGAAAAATTGAAGAATTAATTTCGCTTTTTTTCAAATTAATTAGTACACAGGCACATTGAGTTTGTTTATCGAAAGGATTGAGAAACTCAAAGTGGTCGATGGGGTTGAACATATTGATTCGTTTCACGGAGAATAACAGCGCCGCGGTAATACCGTTTTTCACTTTTTTTTTTCGACAATCGATCGATTTTGTTCTCTCCGCCTCCTTCGGTCTCCATCCATTCGTCTGTCTTTCTCTCCTCCCTTATTTATTATACTTATATACGTACAAGACGTATCGTAGTAGCTTCAAATATATATAATCCGATGCATAAACAGAATTTATTATTGCGGCGCAATTTGCAATGCTAATTACCCTTTTGCGATAAAGATAATTTTTTTTGTTTTTTTAAATATGTTTATTTTAACGCATTTTATAAGACTGTTTGCAAACTTAAGAAATTAATGATGCTCGAGATAACTTTTTTTTTCTATTTTTTTTCTTGTAATTTGAGGACGTTAACTGGTTGAGTAATCATTCGTTGTAAAGCTTATAAAAAAGAACGGACGAGTGAAAGTAAATTAAAGTAATTTTTATATCAGTTGGGTTTTAATCGTATTTCAAATTAAATTGAAAGTCTCTGTTAAATGT
Source organism: Anagyrus pseudococci (assembly GCA_030522585.1). NCBI lineage: Eukaryota > Metazoa > Arthropoda > Insecta > Hymenoptera > Encyrtidae > Anagyrus > Anagyrus pseudococci. Next base: position 37,435 of record JAPYYQ010000222.1, read on the forward strand.
ATATATGCCGTGGCTACGGGGCTTAATTTGAATTTAAACGCAAAATATGATTCCTCGTTTCTGATGTCATTAATTTTGTATTATAGAGGAAAGTGTAGAAGTCTAGAATAATGAAGAAGGTCTCTATTATGAAAAGGTGAACATTAGTTAAAAGCTCCTAGACTCTTATACTCTGTAGCTTAGGATGTTGTTGTGTAATAAACTAAACATTAATAATTAACTTGTATTTGTTCACTATAGTTGATTAATTATACTGTAAGTTAAATTAATTTAGATTAGTCTCTTGCTCGTATCTATAATTATACGACCATTTAAATTGCAAGCATCTAAAACAAAAAAACTTTGAAAAAAACTATCAAATTCAGTTTTGCATCTATATAGAATAGCAGCATCCCTTGCACGTATTTTTATTTTAAACAAAACGATAATGCATTTAGACTACGACGAAACACCTTTGAATCTACAAACTCAGTATTAAAGCAGGCCAACTACGCTGAAAAAATAAAAACACCCTCACCGAGTGTGCCTGCACGTAGCCTAGTCATCGCGCGAGTTTCCGGATCAACCCGGTAAATCCCCTAAGTCTATTACACTCGCGCCGAGCGTACGCGTTCAGTCGCAGCCGAAGACCTTGTCCGACCGTCGGTCAGCTGGCACCGAATCAACCGCGAGTGTACATACACTTGCGGCTACTCGCGGAGTCCGTCGTTCTAGAGGGAATTGTCGTTATTGTTTTTTTTTTCTTTTTTAAAGAAGCTTTTTCGCTTCTCTTAGATATTGATTTAGCGTGATGTTGGCGCAAGGTGAGAGAGTTTGCTCCCGAGATGCCACTATAAATGTGTGTGTTGGATACAAGGAGTGTCTGAGAGGATAATAACGTCGTCTGGAAATTATGCAGATTTACGTAATTGGATGCTCGTTCATTTTTTCTTTCTTTTTTTTTTTAATTAAACGCGACTCTTGTGTTTGTGAAAATTAATAGTGAAAGTTCTTAGTTAGACGAGATTATAAAGAGGTGTTTTTGGAAATTAATTGTGTGTGTGACTATGTGAGTTGAGAGTTGTCTGGTGTACGTGGGCATTTGATTTTCCGAATGATTAAAATTCAACTTTGGGGTTTGGTATGGCTTAAAACAGCGAAAGTTTGGTAATCTGTAGATCGTGGCATCTTACTTAGTTTATCTAAGCCATGGAAATTCAATTCTACCGAAATGCGCAACATTTTTGTTGAAATTATTAAAACATAATTCTAATAGAACTTTTATCTAATACCCACGTATAGTTTTGTACAATATTAAGTATCCAGCTTGCATACAAATATTTCTTGACGCACTGTTATTCCCGTAGGTATTTGGAACGGTAGTAAAATAAAAGTAGATATTTCCCCGTTGGCATACATGCGAAATTAAACGGGGGACTAAAAACAACGTATAAAACAATTTAATTTCAACGTTGCACACGAAATAAATTTTTTTTCATTTACAACTAATTAAAAAAGTTTGCGTAGTTGATTTGTTTTTTGTAGTTATCAAAATCATTTGAACTTCATTGAAATGAAACTTCGCGTTAAAGTTTGAATTGAATGTCAAGTCAAATGTTTGTTCCGTTGAAAATTTCAAAACCTTTTGGAAGATACTACCTTTGTTCGCCGTAACTCGAGCGTAACTACTGTCAAATTATTGTATTTTTTTTAAACCTTCGTATATGCACCGCTCGTTAAAGTCAGAGTATAGTAGATTCTCTACAAATGCCAATTAAACACGAAAATTAACGAGAACAATCGCGAGAACCAAATATGTTTTTATGCACAGCAGAAAGAACAAACATTTGACGTAACGATAAAAAAGAACTCCATCTAGCTGTAGACGTAAAAGAAAAATGTCCATTATCCTGAATCCGGCTATATTTGTTAAAACGTAATGCTTATAAATAAAAGAATATTCGAATAATAGTGTGTTTGCAAATGTTGTGTGTTCCAGAGGCCTGCGCATCACGGTAGCTCGTAGAGAATGCACAAGCTAGCCAAGGGCCTGAAGAAGAAGAAAAAGCAGAAGAAGGGCAAGAAGGGCGAGGAGGAAGATTTCGATCCTGAGGAGCTCGAGCGTTACAGGCGCGAGCGGGCGGAGGCCCAGCAGAAGCTAGAAGCGGAGAGCAGCGAGGCGGCGTCAGCCAGCGCCGAGGGGGAGAGCGCCGAGGGCAAGCCGAAGCCAGCCGCGGCCAACGAGGAGTGGAAGAAGTTCCAGGCCCTCACCTCGGGCATCGACTCGATCCTCAAGAAGACCCAGGACGACTTAGACCGGATAAAGTCGACCTCGTTCTACCAGCGCAAGGAGAAGGAGCCGGAGCCCGACCCGGAGGAGGACCCCGAGGTACAGGCGAAGAAGAAGGAGCTCGCCAAGCGCTACGCCGGCTTCGACAAGGACGGCAATCCCATCGAGCTCAAGGACGAGGAGGAGGAGCAGCCGGACGGTGGCAAGGCCCTACCGCTCCCCGTCACCGAGGACGGCCTCGTCGAGCTACCCGACGACGACAACGAGCATGAGGACTCGGCCGAGGAGGACATATTCGACACGACCTACGTCGACGTCATCCAGAATGTCGACGTGAAACTCGCCTACATACCCGACAGCCCGACCGAGGAGGAACTCGGCGACGATCCCTTCGACACATCCAGCGCCGACAAGGTACTCAAGACCGTCGACAAGAGCGGCAGGAAGCTCGTGAGCTTGGGCAATGCCGTTGAGGTCCTCGCCGGGCGCATCGACCACGTGAGCAGCTGCAAGATCGGCAGGAACCGCCCGAGGCAGACGCAGGACCTCCTCTTGGCGGACTTTGACGCGGAACTGCCGCCTCTGCCGGACAATCCGGAGATCCTCGAGAGCGAGCCCATCGAGGTCGAGAAGACCCTCCTCGACGACGACAGCGACCTACCCGACATCCCGGTCGACCTCACCAAACTACCGCCGATCCTTACGAGGCCGGTCACCCCAGCCGAGCCTGGCCAGGCCCTCGACAGCAAGCCACTCGACATCTCCGAGTTCGAGCTGCTCAAGGACAAGACTCTCCTCGACGAGATACCCGTCCTCGACGACGACGAGTTCGACCTCGAGGCGCCCGTAGAGATAGTGCTCGAAGAAGCGGAGGATCCGTTCGCGGAGAAGCCACCGGAGCTCGAGCTCCAGGAGGAGATAATCGAGGCGAGCTTCGAGGCGGCGAGCTTCGTCAACGAGGACGATCCGTTCGATACGACTATCGCGGACAACCTCGTGCCCGGCAAGACCGAGCTCAAGTTCATCGAGAAGGAGCTCGACGAGATACCCCTCTCCGAGGTCTCCATATCCGTCACCGATCCTCGTGGGCTTAAGCGCGACTTCGGCGCTGAACTCCTCAAGAATCAGCCCCAGAGTAATATAAAGAAGGACCTACTTGGTGGATCGAATACCGATCTCAGCCAGTTGGCAGACAAGCCCATCAAGCCGGTAGAGGAGATTTCCTACGTCGATCCATTCGACACATCCAACATCCACGAGCTCCCACCGGGCAAGACAGAGCTGAAGTTCTTGGAACAAGAGCTCCTTGGACAGAGTAATAATAATAATACGCCGAGGCTCGATTCGTTGGACGACGACGACTTTGATCCGCGAAAGGACGAGCCGCAGCCGAAGAAGCCAGTGAGACCACCACCGCCCAGCTCGCCGGTAACCGTTCAACAGGTCACCTCCGAAGCAAAGCAAGAGACTTGCCCAGCTAGGGGAAGAAAACCCTCGAGACCTGAAATCCTCGACGTAGCGCCAAAGATCGTTGCTTTCGAGCTTCCAACTCCATCTAACAAGCCTGATCTTCTAGCCGCAGGGGACGAGGAAAAGTCCCTGCCGGGTAAACCGCTAACTCCCTACTACCCTCAAAAGTCCATCGAAGAGGCTCTACCTCCCGAAGATGAAGTAGACGAGGTCCCGGCTGATCCCTTCGACACCAGTTTCGTCGCCAACACCGCACCGGGCAAGACCGAGCTGAAGATCATCGAATCGGAGCTGCTGTCCGAGGACACCGTCCAGGGTATTTCGCACAGCGTAAGCGACCACGACTTCGATCCTAGATCCAACGAGCCTGTAGCCCAGCCTAACCGGCGGCAAAGCGACTTTGGACCTGGTAAGCCTGTAATCAAGAGCTCCGAGGTCATCGAGTCGCTGATCAACAAGCGCAAGGCTCTTGAAAAGCGACAGGATAGTATCCTCGACACCGCGGTCGAGGTAAGCGCCGAGCCGCTCGCACCCAACGTCAAGCCTAATACGATCGAAGAGGAGGTCGAGCTCGCTTACAAGGACCCCTTCGACACGTCGCACGCGACCAATATCCTCCCTGGCAAGGCCGAACTTAAACTTCTGGAAAACGAGCTCAATCAAATACCCGAACAGGCCCCGTTGCGCACTCATCCCGTCATCGAGCAAGCCGCGAAAAAGCTCATTGTAGAGGAGGATCCGGAATTCGACCCTCGAGCTGAGGAAGCCAAGGAAAAGGATATCCTTTGTTTGGACACGCAGGACGAAGCTCACGCCGGCAAGGTTCTGACGCCGATTCAGGACGCGGATCTGCCTGGGGAAGACGTCGATCCGTTCGACACGAGTTTCGCAAGCATCGGGCCTGGAAAAACTGAGCTGAAACTACTCGAATCCGAACTGATCAGCAAATAAGCCGCACGAGTGATCAGAAACTTTGTTGTTGTTAAATCGACTCTCAGTGTTTAAATCGTCGGTGTGTTTTTGTGAATAAGCAAGTAAAAAAGAAAACCCAAGTGTCAATCATGGATTCCAAGGGAGTGAATCCGTTCCTCATGGACGACTACCCAGCGGCAGCGGAGAGCGCCATGCCCGCTGCGTCGAATCCGTTCCTGCAGGACTTTGGCGAGCCAGCGCCAGCGGCAGGCGGCGCCGACGCCAATCCGTTCTTCAATTTCGTCGCCGACCAGACGTACCAGCCGCCTACAGACTCGACGAATCCGTTCGCCTCGTTTGGCGTGCAGGAGGCCTCGGTGCCGGAGCCCGAGACCGGGGTGTTCGTGACGCCGGAGGTGGCCTCGGTGCCAGCCCCAACGACGGCCGGCGACCTCTTCGGCGTGGAGCCCGAGGCCCCAGGCCCGGCGCCAGAGGCGACCCTGACCAGCCCGAGTCAGCCGGCGCAGCCGAGCCCGGTGACCTCGGCACCGAGCAAGCCCGCGAGGCCGCCACCGCCGCCGAGGCCCGGTCCACCTCCGCCGCCCCGGGCGACGAAGGACTTGATCCTGTCGGTGACGGGGGCGATGGACGAGACCTCGAACCAGATGCTCGACCGGCTGCAGGCGACCCGCACCCCCAGCCCGACGCTCATGCACTCGCCCTCGCCGACGCCGGAGCACAGCTTCGCCGACCTGCTCGACGTCGACGGCAGCGTGCCGGAGCTCGCGCCCGATCAGGCCCCCGCCGAGGTGGAGGCCCCGGCGCCGGAGGCCGCTCCAGCTCAGGACATGCTGGGCCTGTTCGAGGCGCCGGCAGCCCGGCCGCAGGCGGCACCCGCCGTCGGCCCGCGCAAGAGCCTCGCCGACGTCGGGGCTGCCGGAGCTGGGCTGCCGGCGTCGGACGCGAGCCCGGCCCCGGACGCCACCGCCGCGTCGACGCTAGCGGACAATCCGTTCTCCGATGTCGGCCAGCAGCCAGTGCAACCCTTCGAGCCTGGCCTCGATCAACGCAAGAGGCCCTCTATTACCACGAGCTCGCCTCCCGCTGGTGAGTTACGCTCGACCACGATACGAAAGCGAGAACGGAAGTTAGAGGGTGAACAGTCGTTAAAGGCAATTTTTTTTATTTCACAGCTCAGCCAGAGCCGGTCGCAGCAGCGCCTGAAGCTCCGTTTGCGGAGCCACACAGTACCGCAGCAAGTATATTCGGCGATGCGCCCTCGACCACACCGGCAATCGACGCCTCGAGTTTCTTTGCCCCGGCACCAGCGGCTTCAGCTTTCGGTGACCTGCTCGGTGACCTCGGCTCGAGCGCCCCAGCGCAAGACAGCACCGACTACAACTCGGCTAGTCCAGCTCCAGCTGCGGAGTTTCCCGCGACTGGATACAGGTTTGTAGAGCTACGATGCTTAGAATTTCAAGTATGGAATCATCAAAATGTCGGTGCGTCTCAGCGTATCCGACGTGTACTACTTATAAATATATATTTATGCGGAAACTTTACGTGCTCTGTTGAATAGAGCGGACGATGCGGGCTTCGGCACGACAACGGCCGCCAAGCCTGCCCCGGCCGTTGATGCTTTCGACGCGTTCGCTTCGAAATTCGACAAGGCCGGCGAACAGCACGAGGGGTCCGGCGATCCGTTTAACGATCCGTTTACCGGAGGAGGCGGACAGACCGCTATGGACACGAGCAGCGACGGTAAGCGAATGAGCTGTCTTCTGTATTTGAAATACTTGTAATATGCTAAAGGCACATAGGCGATCCCGTAGGAAAATGTATAAGTACGGAGAGTTTTTCAAGGTAATTACCATAATTTCGTGGCTATTGCTGCGGTCGTGAAAATATTTGGTACACAGTTTTTTCTTTTCCCCGGTTTTATGGAGATCAGTGAAAGTTAGTGCCGTTTGTATTTTAATAATAGCTTTGATGTTCACGGTTTTTTTCTTTTGCTACGTAAAAGAAAATGTTAATTAGGAGTTGCGCTTTTTTCTAAGTACGGTGTGAAAAAAAACCGTTTTGTAAGCGGTAGATAAAATAGAAAGCTTTAATAAACGCTCGTGATGAAAGGTTTAATTTTAATGTCTAGATAAAAACACTATAATGACGATGATGAACTTTTTTTTCAGTTTGGGGCGATTCCAATGCTACCTCAGGAGGAGATGCGGCTACCGGGTTCGGTGATGGAGATGGATTTGACTCGTTCTTAAGTATGACCGCTCCTCCGCCCGAAGTCACTCCGAGAAGGCGGGATTCCGCTGATTCGGATGAAGGCCCAGATTTCAGTGTGGTTATCAAGTAAGAAGCTATATAATTCAAAATAAACGACAAATTAATCACGTTATTTGAATACAAGAATTAAACTAAACGATTTTTCAAGGCCCAAGGATGGAGACCAATACGTGTATCAGGAAGGTGGTCCAGTTCCCGTGTTGGCGCCGCCACCAAAGAGCCCGATGGCTGCTGCTTACGCGGACAGCACGCCACGTTTCAATCCGTTCGACAAGTCGATCGGTTACGCCCAGGAAGCTGTCGAGGCTACGGAAGCCGTTCTGCAATCCGAACTGAAGAGAACGGATTCGCAAGTAGGTTTAACAATTCACTTGTCTTTTACAACCTGAACTGCTTGTCATATCTACGATTGATTCGTGCAGGAGACGCCACCAACGCCACTGTTCGACGAAGACATGAGCTACCCTCTCGAGGACTTCCCGCGAGTACCGTACACAGGCGAGGGCTGGGAGATGCATCTGCGTTTCCCCATCAAAAAGAAGATAACTGGCCAGCGATTCTGGAAGAAATGCTTCGTGAAACTCGTCTACCAGGGCGACAATCCAGTGGTCCAGCTGTATAACGGCAAGGGCGACAAAGATCCCTTCCAGGAGCTGCCATTGCTGGCTTGCTACTCGGTCTCGGAAATCGCGGCCCAGCAGTTCGACCAGTACGGCAAAATATTCACGGTCAAGCTGCAGTACATCGTTTACAAGGAGCGACCGGGTGTAAGGCCCGGACAAGTTACCAAAGCCGAGCGCATCACCAATAAACTCAGTCAATTCGCTGCCTACGCAATACAAGGCGACTATCAAGGTGTCAAGGAGTTTGGCAGCGATCTCAAAAAACTCGGCTTGCCCGTCGAGCACGCGCCTCAGGTACGCTCTCCGAAAGAGGATTTAGGCGATAATCTTTCTGGTTTTACGCGTTTGCGAGTTCAGCGCTGATTAAGGCCTGCTATTCGATAAGTGCGCGGCATTTTTTTTTATTAAATGTCTTGCTGTGCAGCGAGCGGGATTTGATAATGATTGTTAAAATGGTTTTGGCTGTATCCCTCTGTATGGCAAGTCTTGGAAACCTGCGGGGAGAGAAAAAAATGACTCGCGCGCTCTTCGTTTTACTTAAATTTGCTGACACATTTTTTTTTTAAAACACACATACACTCTAAGGTACTCAATGTTTATTTATTATTTCTTTTTATGGCAGCGATTTTAAGTACCACGCTCGCGTCTTTCCGATGCAAACTCGAATGCGACTTTATCACGTGGTCTGCTCTCCACGCGATAAAGCCTCTTCGTGATTGTATCGGCTAAGCAATCTGGGCGTCGATGGTTATTAATCATGTTCAACTTGACAAACGCGCCAATTTATATACATCAACTTTTTTTTATACAAAATGAAATACAGAACACTTACCGTCGTTTGATATTAAATTGAGAACTACAATGAGGAACACGATATACGTTAAGTGCGCCGAGAACAATAAGTCGTGTGTGTATTTGAATAATGCGTTTTTAGTCTAGCTCGACGTAAGTAGATACACAAAGAACATTCATATTTTTGAAATTTCTATCAATGATCATGAAACGGTCACGAGATTCATTATTATAATTCGCCTGTTTTTGATTTTTGCGTATGCACAAATAGTTATGAAGCCGATTATAGCCGAGCTTTTTACAAGACAATCTCAAAAGCAACTTTCATTTGCACCTTGTATAGAATACATCATATACAAAATGCAATATTTCTATTACGAACGCAATAGCGCAGTCAAAAGAGCAAAGCTTTCAACGAATGCAATTCGTTTTTATACTTCTCTCTATTGAATGTTTATTAAACTTTTACGTTATCACTAGCTTCATTTATTACTTTACTTTCCTTCAATCTTACTTAGTGTTTTATATTCATACCTACACTGCTCTGAAAAAATTGTAATTGAATAATAACGTCTGTTTTTCATTATTCACAGAGTACGCAACTTTTCAAATTCGGCTCACAAAATTACGAAGACATGAAGACATTCTCTGTGGCGATAGAAGAGGCCCTTTTCAAACTGCCGGCCCATCGTGACCGCGCCTTGCAATACAAGATGGAAGAAGTACAGATAAGCGTTGTAGACGAACTTTACGTCGAGCAGAATAAGGATGGCCATGTGGAAAAACAGATAGCTCGCGTGCGTCTATTTTTCCTCGCTTTTCTCTCAGGTATGAATTGTATTTCTGTAATAGCTTGACAAACTCGGTAGTTGTTTAATTGTTGGATGGAATGGATTTTGTTGCAGGTATGCCGGACATTGAATTGGGTATAAACGACATCTGGAGACAAGGAAAAGAAGTGGTTGGTAGGCACGATATCATTCCAGTGGCTACGGAAGAATGGATTCGACTTGAAAATATTGAGTTTCATAGTTGCATCCAGCAGGATGAATATGAGAAGACGAAGCTTATAAAGTATGTATTTAGGCAAAACATTATAGTAGCTTCATTATTTTTTCCATCTACATGGTATTATAAATGATTTATTGCCTCGTGAGAAAGATTTTACGTACTTAAAATGTGTATACTAACGTTTTAATTCTTTCAGATTTAAGCCACCAGACGCGTGTTACATCGAATTGATGAGATTCCGGGTGAGGCCACCACGGAATCGTGAATTACCATTACAACTGAAAGCAGTTATGTGCGTTACCGGTGCTAAGGTAAATAAACAACAAATAAATTCATTAGCTCCATTAAAGTATTACAATTTTGATGATAATTATTTCACAAACGCTGTAGGTCGAGTTGCGTGCTGACATCCTTATACCTGGCTTTGCATCGCGCAAACTTGGGCTCGTGCCATGCGAGGACGTGATGGTGCGTTTCCCGATACCCGAGTGCTGGATCTATCTGTTTCGTGTGGAGAAGCACTTCAGGTACGGCTCGGTCAAGTCTGCTCATCGGCGTACCGGCAAGATCAAGGGTATCGAACGATTCCTCGGCACAGTCGACACACTCGAGCCTCAGCTTATGGAGGTCACCTCGGGACAAGCAAAGTACGAGCATCAGCACCATTCGATCGTGTGGCGGATGCAACGGTTGCCTAAAGAGGGACAGGGTATGTGTCCGGCATTGCCTTACCAATCCGCCTGTTACTACTTGCACATTTAAACAAAAACGTATATTTTAGGCTCTTACACGACGCATCAACTCGTTTGCCGTATGAACCTGACGTCGTACGATCAAATACCAGAAAAACTAGCCGAGTACGCATACGTCGAGTTCACGATGCCGGCTACTCAGGTCTCCCACACGACGGCGAGGAGCGTGAGCTTCCAAGATTTCGATGGTGATCAGCCACCCGAGAAGTACGTCAGGAATTTATCGCGGCACGAGTATAGGTAAGCAAATTAACCTGTAATTGATCTTTATGCTTGTCTCTAACGTATACCATCGACTTTTCCATCGAATTAATTTATCAAAACCAGTAAGCTTATCTAATCGAGCCCATTACCTAACGTACAGAAGTAAAAATTTTGGACGTTAATTTAAACGATATGGGAACGAGGTCGTCGATATTAAATGAAAGAGGCTTTAATCTCCACTCGATTTCCCCACACGTAGACGCGCGCGCACGCTAAGTGAACGTCGCTCATCGACCTCGTGAAAGTTCGGCAATTGGGAAAGCTAAGATGTCTGGCGTTTATACCCTTTAGCTATTGCGCAACCTAATCATAACGAAACTCTTCTGCGATTATGCGCCTAATCAAAATCGTTTGGTTATTAAATGTATCGGTCTAATCAAATCTTCTTTATTTTTTTTAATGTTCACGCAATAACTGTCATTACTTATCAATCATTAGTGATTGGCGACTGATCGATATGATGTCGTACTGTGTTTATCAGGGTCGAGATCGAGCACACGCAAGGCGAAGGCCCAGGCGCATACATTAGTGCGACGACGCTCTCCACGCCGAAGAAGACAATTCCGGAGTCGAGCGGCGACGAGGCCTCGGTAACCGATCACGCAGCCTCCGACGACGACTCCTCCGACTAAGGCGTTAACGTAAAAAGCTGCCGCTGTAAGATCCTGTTGATAGTACGTAGATGTTTGAAGTGAACGAGAAAATTGGGAATTTTCACAGGTTGAAAATGTTCGCTTTGTACAGATAAGATGTAGGTCGTCGATGAAAGATAAATAACGTGCGGATAAAATAAGATGGAAAATAAAAAAAAAACGTAAACGTCGCGGAGTACTGCGCACAAGCAACTTGACTAATTCGATAGAATCTCTGGAGGTCGAGGTGGCAGTCAAGTGTGCGCTTAGAGGCAAGCCGCGACCTCCGTTTTCCATTGTACGCTTAAATTTGCAATTTTCATGACGCGCGCGTTGACTCACTCTATGAGACTCGTACAAAGCTCGAAGCCGCCGCGTCAATAAAAGTCTCTGGCTTTATTCACGCGATTAATAGATGATACGGCGTTTTATTTCCGTTATTTTGCGTTGATTCTGTTAGCTTATTAATTAGGCTCACGACGAGAAGATCAAAATTAATAAAATTCGATAAGGGGATTGAAAAAAAATATTAATTTTTTCTGAATTCAATTTGAGGAAAATTCTTGAATGTCGACTTCAATTGAGGTTGAAGTGTTTCGGAGCGACGCCTTCTTTAACTGTACATTGCGACGAGCGAGCGAGAGCGAGAAGAAAATCAATACTCTCGGGCTCTGTCAAACATTATACGTTCTTTATTTTTCGCGCGACTGTAGGGATGAAACCTAGAAAGTTGAAAAAAACCCTGCGAATAATTGATGAAATTTAGATCTGAAATTCAAACTTGAAACAAATACTATACGCGTAAAAAATGGATTAAATTTAAAGCATAATGTTTAAGCGACAAAACAAGCAAAACTTGCACGCCGTTATTACGTTGTGTTATGTAGTGGTTATATGTAATGAGTAATTATCGTTGACGCGTACACAATATATTATAGCGAGCATTATATATACATATATTAAATATACATAAAATATATGCCGTGTTACTTCGAGTTGACGAGGGGGAAGTTCCATTATTTTGCGTTCAGCTAGATTCGTAGCGGATGCTGCCACACGCGCTCTTAACACGAATAAAATAACAGAGGAATCGTTGCACCTCACATAAGCGAGAAGTCAATTTTTTGTTCAGCGACTCAATCGCGTGAGATACAAGATGCTTTAGCATGCGTGGCTCATCCGTTTTACTTGTGTATTGAATAATAGGTTAATGATTGCTAAGGTTCATATAACTTAGTCGCCGCTAATTTTCTTTTTCGTTCTGTGATGTAACATTCTGTCGAGCTGTTCGATGCATTTTTGCGTTAATCTTATTACGATTATACAATACACGCAGCTTTTATTTCGCGTTAGCCGTTAGCTTGTGTATAAACATTAATTTACGTAGCCGCTTGAATTTTCTTGAATTCACTCATAAAAGATCAAAATAGAGCTGTGAACTGATGAAACGACAAACATTCGCATTACATTTAGTTTACTTTTGTTTTTCACCGCAGTACCGAATACAAAAATAAAACAAGTGTAAGTAAATTAGATGTATCAGTCAAATAAAGTAACGGGTTTAGTGAAAGAAAATAGGAGGAATGTAACGCTCAATGAAGACGCGCATAAACTGTACGTGCCTCGTTGATTCGATGAAAGCAAGGACAATACCGAAATTTTTGCGTTTTTCCTTTATTAACGCTTAAAACGCGAAAGCAAAGATGAAAATTATATATATATATATATATATATATATATATACACAAATATAAATATACATATAAAATTGTAACACACACGAGTATATATAGCTTAGCGAGGTGCCCGCGGGCTCGTTCTCCAATTGTAATCACTCGAAATCGAAGCCTTAAAGTCTATCGAAAGCTGTACTCTAAAGCATCGAAGACTGCCTCGATTTTTCAAACCGTTTTCCGAACTGTTTCATTTGCCGCATTCGTTTCTTTTTTTCTCCAACGTAATCATCGAAAATTCTGTTCGAGACAACTTGGTCAAAATTTTTTTGAAAAGATATTCTGAACCAAGTCGAGTCCGCTTTACGGTGCGTTAGTTTAATTACGACTACGTCACTGGCATTAGCATCATTATAATAATCGCATCAAATCATCCTAAAGCTTGAGTGTCATAGAGTTCCTCCTTAGAGAAGATAAATAGAAAGCTTTTTCCTATAGCGTTACAATAGGTATCAAACTTGCCTTCGACGTTTCATTCCAAAAGTTGTGTGTATCTAAAAACAAAGTGAAGTTGCGCCGTAGATACACGTTATTGTTATCGAAGTTTCACGCTTGTCCACTGTATTTTATGACACAAGTGTATTCAATTATGATGTAAACAAAAGATAAAAATCATGTGCGATTGTGCGCTGAGTCGGCCACTTGTTATTGTCGTATTTCTTGCCTCGAAAGTACGCGTGCGCGTGAGCTTAAAAACAGATATACTCCTGCAACGAAAGTCTTGATGCGCAAATTAATTTTGAGTCTATACATTTATAAAGGAAATAATTTTAAGATTCTCATGATATATAGTTTTGCTATTTTAGCTCCGCCGGTGACTATATTAATAAAAATAGCTCACAGTTAATTTTACATCAAGTTTTCGTTTTCCATACGTGTATGCCCCTTAGTTTGTGATGCCTAGGTGTGAATTGATTTTGACTGTATCGAATAGATTTTGCTTAGAACGTAAGATAAGAAAGTCCAAAGGAGAAAAGTTGAAAAAAATTATTACGCATAATAGCTTAACTGGTGTAAGCAAAGTAAAACGTATAGAAAAATTTATGAAAAAAAAAGATTGAAAGAGCCTAAATAATAGTTTATGAAAACCCTAAGCAATATTTTTACATATTAAAAACTAAAAGAAATCCTATAAATGTTCTATAAAAAAAATTCATTATCTAATCACGATAAAAATTTATTTAAGCTCTTTCTTTTGTTTAAAATTGAAGTCACACAGCAAAGTATCGAAAAATGTGTTCTAGTTACATAAGTATTTTGATTTTCAATTACTTTTTCTTTGGCAAATAATTGCCACGTTCTCCGACGCGATAGCTCCCAGTAGCTGCGTCACAGCTAAACCAAAAATTTAGTCTATATTTTACGAATAAGTTATGTGCGCGTTATAAAGTAATACGTAAACGAAAAACGCTTTCATCCCACATATCGCAAGTGATATACATAACCAAAGTGTATTATGGCGTTGGCAATGTCGTACCTATAACTGTATCTATAAAATGTACGTTACGGTAATCGAATAAGTAGTCACGTAAGATTTTCATTTATTTCAAAGTTACATATGTTTTCGTTCAGCGTTATTCTCGTTCCTGATAAAGGATCCAAAGAGTGCATCTAGTCCCAATGAAAACAGCATTTAAAGTGCTATCGATTTTCATCGATCGTCACTGTCGTGCTAAGTCAAAAGTCACGTCTTAGATTGTAAATTAGCTTATAAGGATAATCACGTAAGATATTGTTTCACTTTTATCACTTTATGCATCAATGAATTCCAAAAAAGCTTACGTCACTTGGCAGTTTCGTTCTTTAGTCCAAGCCAAATGAAATACTTTTTTCTTTTTTAACAGTGATAAATTTTTGTTTAGTTCTATTTGTCACTAATGATTAACTTGATTTAAATGTTAAATTGTGATGATTTTACTAACTAGTATTATTAATTACATTCCGTACATAGTGTACTATATTTAATTTGTAGCCAAAAACTAATCAGTTGTCTACGAACTTGGCGTTTACTTTAAGAAACTTGACAATTGTAATTTCATGATTTTGTGGTGCAGTTACATGTTAATCGTAATCGGAGTCTGCGATGTCAGTCTCCGGTGCGCTATTGCGGTCATTATACTTAAACGAATTAGTATTGGTTTTGTTTTCGCAATAAAGTGTCTGTATAATCAATTGAACAATACAAGCAAAGCAATCGGTAAATTAGATTAAAAAAAAAGATCGTCAAAAAATTTGTCTAATTCTCAGAGCAATAAGCGCACGCTGGTGTAACAGGCATATCATTTCGTTTATGACAACCAGGCACTTTAATGCGTCGACAGAACGCCGCTCTTGCTCAGCGAGGCAGACGCGGCTAATGTAGCAAACTATACAAATGTATCATAAGGAGGAGTAAGGGAAGCCATAGCGAACGCAAATTAGCTCGTAAGATAGATAGGTTTTAAAAAAGTCTAGTCCTCCGTCGCGATTCCTCCCTCGGCATAACAAAACAAACTTCATCGTACAAACATGTGCACACCCATCCAAGCCAAACACACTTTCATCGATTATTCGATCCCGTTTTACCAGTCACGTGAGCGCTTTTGTGAAAACATACGAAAATCGGGTCAGTCTTGTCGAGACGTCGTACACGAGAGAAAATTTTAATTTTACTACAAAGGGCTAGGGAGTACAGTCTGTCGTTTCGCTGTTATTTTGGAGCTGACGCGCAATGTCTCTGTGTGCTCTCTGCTCGAGTGCGCTATCGAGGAGTGTCTTGCTTGATTTGTGGCATTTATAGAACGTTTGTGGCAACGACCAATTTGTACAGCCTAATAGAGATGGGCTATTCAAGCGTTTGTTTGCTTTACCAAAGTAACAGTCTCGTATACTCGTAAGATCTCGGTTCCAAGAGTAGCAAAGAAAATGACAGATGACATAAAGGGGAGGAGAGGGAGATCGCGGGTGTGCGCAAGCAGGGCTCATTATACGTTTGCTCGGATTAAGATTTCATTTGCAAAGTACATAAGAAACCAACAACGATATATCGAGGGTAAATAAGAAAACCGAGTATTAACATGTTAATATAAAGCATATGTATTATCTATTAAGAACAAATAAAAAGTGGATTGTAATAAGAGTATATAAGAAATGTAATTTTAAATGAAAATTGAGTATTTATCGATATAAAAACATACTCGTCGCGGAGTTACGCCAACAATGCGAGTTATCCAGCTTGTGATCTCAGTACCGTATATATACATTCGTGCGCGCACGCGTCGATTGCCAGAACGAAAATATTAATTAAAATAGCAAAAAAAAAAAAAAGGAAAAAAATTACGATTCGCTCTAAGGAAATGCATAATAACGGAGGATAAAATGATAATAAGTAATTTAAATCTTTAATGAACAAATGAGATAGTGTGTAATAAAGCGCGCCGGGTAAAATATGTTAAGAGCCATTATACTCGCTGGGTCGGGGAGGGGGGATATTGTGTCCTATATTTCACGTAAAGTAGGTTGATTCCGTAGACCCGTGCTTTAACTTATATGCATACACATACACACTTATATATACATACGCGTGTACTTATATACATATAGGTGTACATGACAAGCCGCGAAGTATTGTAAATTATACATAGCAATGTAAGACGTTGTCTTTTACGACCTTATCAATATTACAGAAAAACAAAAGACAGAAATATAAACAGAAACTAACTAATCAACAACAACAAAGAAAGTTTATCTCTGATCGACGAGGTTGTAACAGTAAGCCGCTCGACTATAATTATCGCATTATCACTACGTTAATAATTATAATAATAATAATAATAATAATAATAATAATAATAATAATAATAGTATTATGACGAGTAATTGAAGAATAATAAAAGAGATAAGCGAAAAGTTTTTAAAAAAAAGGAAGTTTATCGAAACATAAACGATAATCCCCCAACGGTGGAGCCATGGCGAACGTTACCGGAACGATATATACATATAAATATACCTCGCGCAGGCGCCGGGCCCTATAAAACGTATAAACCTCATACGCGGCCCCCCGCGTTCGCGCGAAAACGAGCGAAGTGTTAATATATACGTAGCCGCATGTACTGAGTGTATCACTGCTGTCTGTAAGAAGTTACCCCCTCCCTGTCTATCCTACCCCCATCCCTTCCAGTCCAGTAAGCAATCCTTTGTATCATTATCATCGTTAAACGCTGTTGCTTTAACACACGGCTAAATTCGACAAATAATCGCAAAATGTCGCGGAGATCAGCTTGTTTACGGCTGCTAATTCAGTTTTCTCGGGTTAGCTTTACGCGCGCATAATTATATCGGCACTTGGCGAACGAGGTTGCAGAACGTGTAAAGCTATGTGTAGAAGCGCGTACGTGTAAATAAAAAAAAAAGAAGATGTAAGTCGCGCTATGCCCAATTTTAGAAGCGACGCTTATTGGCTTTTATCGTTAATTTCAATTGACTGTCCTTACGCGCGCATCGATTTGACTTTCGCTGTGTGGGGTGGGCGCGCGCACTGGTATAAAAATCGCGCTTGATAGGTCGATTGGAACGATGTGACGGGGGGGGGGGTGAAGGTGTACTTGGTATAGGCGCAGGAGCTGTGGTATGATTACGTTGATTATGATTTCCGGGCGGAAGATAAAAGGGATGCGGATTTTGTTGCGCGTTTGGCACGCATTTTCCGAGATTCGAGAAAGTATAATGCATATGCGCGTCAAAGAGGACGCATCCTTTCTTTATAAATATATACATATTATAAATATAAGCATGTGGTTATAAATAAATTCCAATGGATATATAAATATATACATAACGAATGAAATGATATATATATCTCTGAGATGAACAAATTAAAAACATTTAAAAATATAATGAAGAAAAAAACGATTAAAAAATGAAATAAAAAGAAAATAAATGACAAATGGGCGATGGGCCAGCGATGGCTGGGTTATAAATATATTGCATCAAGTGGATGAAGGTCATGTCTTTTCATTAAGTTGTATATCGATTTAACGGTGTATAATGTGTAATGTTTGCTCGACGTGTAAGAAAACCAAACAAACAAAAAAAAACAATGAATTTCCAGAATTTAAAAGTTATACAAACAAAAAAGAAAATGGTAAAAAAGTGGTAAACCCTGTATATGTATATCACGGAAAACCTCTCGTCCCAACGAAAAAGACCCCCCCGTTATTGGTTCTTTTTTCTCTTCTTTTTTTCGAGCGCAAGAATTCGAGAGAAAGGAGAAAGAGAGCTAGAGAAAACGCAGAGTAGCCGTGTGCGAGAGGAGAGGCGAGAAATTAAACGATGTATTCTTGTGTATGTATCATACGACGAGAGCGATGTAATCCCCCACACATTTGGCGATCTATGCAATTAGCGCGTTATAAGATTATAATGAATTAAAAAAAAAACAAAAAAACAAAAATAAAACAAAGAACAAAAAAAAAAAGAGAGAGAATCGACATTTGGCAAAGACGATTACGCGTAGAAGGGGTCGGATGATGCGTGAGAAGCAGGAGCTGCGATTAATTTACTCTGTTAGCTGACAATGAAGCAAAAACAAAAGAAAAAAAAACAAAGGGAAGTATCGATAAATTCTATGTATCGATAAATAATATAAAATTGTTTAAGTCATTAAAAGAAAAAAAAGAGAAAAAAAAAGAAAAAAAAACACGAAGCATGCGTTATTATTCTTGGTCGTCAACCCACCCATCGTGACGGCTTTCACCTCCAACACATACATCCCGCACTTTCACGTTTGAGCTCTGGCTACGGAACGCGCTTATAGGTCGGCTTAAGAAGACGCGGTGGAAAACAATCGAGCCTTGAAAAATTGCCCCTCCCCCCCCCCCTCCCGAACACGAGGCTTCCACCGCACTTCAGGCCCTTCAAAATTAAGCAACACACTCAATCTTTAGGTTATGCTAAATTCTCAAACGCGATTAATCCAAAGCCCAAAAAGTAAACGCAGTTCACAAAGCGTGATAAGCCAAAAGAACAGCTCGAGTATCGCGAGCGTACGATCGACGTAGAAAAAGGAGGAGAAGGAGGAGAAGAAGCAATACCGACAGCCCCGTCGTCGTTCTCAAAACTTGATCAGCCGCTGGGATTTGTAAGTAGCGCTAATATACCAATATTATCGGATTGGACTGCGTCGAGGACAAAATCCAGGGCACATTGTCTGATTCGCCATCGCGTACATTCCCTTGTTTATACGATCGATAGCCGAGGGATAATGGCCCAAAGAAGATAAAGCCTCGTTAGCGGTCGATCGGTAAATCGGCTTGTTGACCTTGTTGCTCGACTCTCCCCCCCCCTCCCTTTTTCCACTCCCGGCCCTTACCTTTAAGCGAGAGATATGTCGGAAGTGTCCTTGCTTACACCTTCCTCCATGCCGTTTTTTCGTCGAAATTCCAGCGAGACGAGGCCTCGGCTTTGCCTTTCCCCTTCCCTCCTGATTACACTCGTTTTGTTTATCGGCTTCCCGCGCGCGCTCTATCCCTCTCCCGAGAGAGCCTTGCCTTTTTCTATTGTTTGATTTCCGATGGAATTTTGTGCGTTGTTGATTGTCCGAGGAGCACTTTTTTTTTTAATCTTCAATTAATCTTTTTGTTTTTTTTCTGTTAAAAGTGACAATTGTGGCGTAAACTTGAAAATTTTCCAACAAATCGTATACTTTGTGCGTAAGGTAGGGCTTGAACAATAGCGTATACAGTGACGAAGCTGTTTTTCATTTTAATCCAGGCATGACGTAAGGCCTACAATACGCCAGGAATTCGTGTCTTTATCGATCAAAATCGATCGTTTCGCTTAGTCGCTTTAACTCCCGACGACCGAGCGAATTCTCTTTAGCGAAAAGAAAGAGCGCCCAAAATAATCATTCGTAAGCGCGGAACAAACTGCTTAGCTGTATGAGCAGAGAGATACGTTATCCAGTCCAGTTCCGGCTCGAATAAACGCGGAGTTTCGAGTCTCCACCTATACGTTTATCCATCGTTATCGTCCCCCGCTCATCACGAAGCGGAGATCCATTGTATTTAAATCGATTATGCGCGCGTGCACTTTCAATTAAACCCGAGTGAAAAGATGCATATGCCTTCTCAACCCACTTCCCACACGGGAAAGAGAGAGAGAGAGAGAGAGAGATGCGAAAGTGGAGAAACAACGTTTTCCCGAATTTTAGCCTTGTCTGCATATACACACACACACCTCGCCCAAGTTTCTCAGCTTATTAATCGTCCGTTAAAGTGCCTATAGCCGCGGGTGTCGATGAAAAATCACGGCTTTCTCACGATCAATTAAGAAGAGAGAAGAAAATCGAGGAGTAATAACAGAGAAGGAAAATACATCGGTATTTACCACTGGCGATTTTCGAGAGGAACAAAAGAGAGATTTACGGAAGACCAAAGGGGAGAGTCCGTATGATCGCGAAGGAGAATAAACGGAGCACAGGAGGAAGATCGAGCGATAAAAAGGGGCGAGGGGGGGGGGGAGGAGATAAGGCGCCGGGCAAGCGGAGGCAGAGGTAAAGGCTTGTCCGTCTTTCTTTCGCCTAGCGCTTACCGAGCGACGACGGTCTAGTCCGGCGCTCTCGCTGTAAGGCTGATTTTCCACTTGTTTTTCGGTCGCGGATGATTATTATTTATTTTGTTCTTCGTACTTATGTGTATAGTCTGTAGTGGAGTTAGCATAGGGTACCAAGAGTACGGTAATAAAATTATTGTTTTCGTTTCCGGGCTCATTGACATTCTATGATTTACTATAATTATTGCAGTTTAGTTGCTCGAGCGTCGTATCCCTTCGGTCTGTGCCGTACGCGAACGTTACTACTTGTTTATATACGCGAAGTAGTATAAACAATCGCTGAACCGGCCAATTCTAGTACGGTAATTAATTCGATAGGCTGTTATCAACGAATGCCAATTTTGTAATACCCCGTTATCAATAGCCAACTACTCCCACGAAATTCACGAGAATCAGCCCAGCCAAGCAACAACAACAAAGAATATAGAAAAACAAAAACAAATGGTCGTGAGTTTAAAAGGCTCGTGTGCAGATAAAAGTGGAGTCTCAGCTTGACATTCGACTTCTTTCTCCTCCTTCTCTTTTGCATCCGCGGTCGATCGTGGGGCACACAACACAGCAGCAGCAGCAGCAGCAGCAGTAGCGCAGTTGCCGCGTACGGCAAACGGCAACTCTCTCGCAGCAGCAGCAGCGCGTCCTTCCCTCTCTCCCCCTCTCTTTCTCTCGCGGCACCTACACCAGTGTAGCCCACTGGCGTATATTACCCGTAGACGCGCGGTCGCGTGGCTGCTGCTACTGCATCGCAGCGCCACTGGCTGCGGGCCGCTCAGCTGTTTCGTGTTTACTAGCAAACAAAGGAGAGCGGAGCAGAGAGCAGCGCGCCGTGCGCTGCAGCAGGGAAAGAGAAGGTTGGTTGCTGCTGATGCGCTCTCCTCGCGTCACGGCATCGCACAAGCGCGCAGTTCAGTGCTGGACGCCGAGCGGAGCGCTCGACTCCGCTCTCGCTCGCCTGTCTCTCGTCTCCTCCCCCCCTTTTTATTCCTCCTCCCCCTCTTTAATTCCCCCCGCTCGCTCGAAAAGTGTCAGTTCGCTCTCTGTCTTGGCGCGGCTATATAGAGCAAGTATACATAGCTGAAAGTGAGAAAGAAAGAGAGAGAGAGAGAGCAGCCCTTGCAGCTAGCTCCGCTGCGCACCCCTGGCGCAGCCCATTGATTTTCCAAACCAGGGTCGGAGGAGGAGGGGGGCGAAGAAGTCGCTCTCCCGCGTCCCCGCGGAAAAGCTACACGTCGACACTGTGTGTACGAGCTGTACGTGAGAGTGCAGCCCCAGCACAGCTATCAGGCATAGGCGCAGATACGTCTACATGTACGTGGAGCACGAGTTGACTGCTGCTGCGCAGCGCCGCGTACGCGACGGCGCTTACTCGTAGCTGTTGTTGTTGTTGTTGTTGCTGCTGCTGCTGCTGCAACAGCACGGCGGCTGATCAATTGGAACTGCATCGAGAAAAGAGAGAGAAAGCCACGGGGATTCTCGATTCGCGACGCGGGTGCATTTCTGTGTTGTGCGCGAGTTAGCCAGCGGAGAGTATAGCAGCAGCAGCAGGAGAGCGACCAGGTTGCTCTCGAGGGAACACACTCTGCCCGTGTCCCCTCCACCCAGCGCGTCTCTCTGCACGGCCAAACAGTGAGTATAGCCCCGCGGGGGGAGGGTAGAGCAGGGGCCCAATGACCCAACTGCCCCCCCCCTTCCTCCCTGGCCCGCTGCCCCTTTCTGCAATCACCTCTGCCTCCTCGTCCTCACCTTTTCTTCTACCCTTCTCCTCCTTACATATACTTGTGCGCCTCTCTTTCTCGCGAGCGAGCGCGCGTTGTGCTCCGTCTGTCTGCGTGCGCACCCACGCTCTCTCTCTCTCTCTCTCTCGCTCTATCGCTAGGCTAGCATAGGCGAACTGGTTATTTGCGGATTTTCGCGCGCGCCCTCCGCGCAATCGACGAGCCTGTCGTCGTCGACACCCTTCGAAACCCTGTCGCTCCGATTTTCCGTACATACAAGCGACTCCGCGCTTAGTTTCTTCGTCCATAGCTCTCGGTGTGTGAGTGTTTGGTGATACGCGGGCAGGAGTAGAGCGCACCTTTCCGTCCTGCGGTTCACCGTGTCCGTGTGTGTCTCGCTCTCTGTGGCTGTGCGCGCGTCAAGTGCATACGCGAGACTGCGCAGCGCTCTGTGTGCTTTTCTATATACGTTTACACAGAGACGCCGTAGACGAGTCTTTCTTTGTGCGGCTGCTGCTGCTGCTGCAGGAGTAAGATAGTCGTCCTCTCGCTGTTGCTGGGCCCACCTCCTCCCTCGCGTTACATGAAGACTTTCAGGTTTGTTTACGTTTCAAGATGGCCAAGCTGCAGCTTTCAAGGAATATTATAACGAGGTCGCGCGCGCTCCTCTCGGGAAAAAGGGCTCTCGAGCGTTTATGCGAACCATAGCCGCCTATTCCCGCGTTACCATGACACTTTGTAGAGCGCCACAGCGTAAATATTTAGATTTCCCGATATATGTATATATATATATACATTGATAAGACTGGAGAAAAGAGACTGTGCGGTAATTCAATATCGAGTCTGTTTACGATTGTGCCAGACGAACGGATTATGATAAAAGCGCGGGGGCGAAGGGGGGGGAGACATTATCAGACGAGCAGCCGACAAATTCCGCCTGTCAATTATTCAACGCGTAAAGCAATATGGGATCCGGGCTTGTTAATGCGATAAGCTAATGACATTTATCGGCACGCGTCGTTATTTATTACGCGTCTGTATTGGAGTAATGATGTATAGTGTATTGCGTCTGGTTGTCGGTGAATCTTTTTTGCCAATTTGTCCTTTTTCGTTTATTTATCGCTGCTCGGCCTTTGTATAGGTATAAGGATAGTTTGACATTAGGATATAACAAAGACATACGCCGCTATTACTCTTTCCATGTTTTTTTTTATTTTTTTTTCTAAACTCGAACTTACGTAAAGTCCAAATGTGTGTTCGGGTGTATTAGTTTAACGCTATATAACGCTTTGTCGAAGACGCGCGCGTGTGCTTGCCCAAGAGAGCTTATGCCCCGTTACTTAGCCGCGCCAGCACACGTTACCGTGCGTATATGCATTGCGCGTCCGGGACAACGACTGTACGGCGGGAGGGAGGTTATTGCGATGCGCGCAACTGCAGGTCGAGTAATTAAAAATTCACCAATTACTCATGCAAGCCTGATTACGCTACTGTCATTATCCGCGTGTACGGCGCGCAACATGAGAAGCGCAAAACGTTCCTCCGCTGGAAAGATAAACAATTAAGCGCGCACGTGTAGCGAACGAAAATAAAGGAATACAAATGTTCGGTTAAATCGTCGAAAAAAAGAAGAAAAAAAAAGAGGAACTCGGTCGTAAAGTTCTCAGGGCATCTCCGCTCGTAAACTACATTTCCCAGACTCTCGGCGTTTTCCATGTCGTGTACCCCTTCCCCCCCTTTTTTACCCTTCCATCTTTAAAAAAGCCAGTGCCTGCAGCGCAAACGCGCCTGCCACTCCTAATCCCTCGATAATATAAAAACCCGATGCAGCCGAGTAATCTGAACCCGAGTTCTCGTGCGCGCTTCCCTAAAAAAATCCACCGAGCTCCATAAATCTTTGACTGGTCATAATTTTCCATGAGTAGGCGATAATCAGAGTGTCGAGAAAGAGAGAGAGAGAGAGAGAGAGAGAGAGAGAGAGAGAGAGAGAGAGAGAGAGGGCCAATAGGCACACACACGAGCCTCCCATTTGCTTCTCTCTGCTCTCTGCGGCGTCTCTCTAACCTCTACCTAGAAAGAAAGCAGGGAGGAGGGCAAAGCAGTCGCCTCTCCGCTGTAAATAGGGCTTTCGGCCGCGCTGCTGCTGTGCCGCCGCCGCCGCTGCTCTCTCAGCGCGCCGCGATATCCCGAGGCCCTGACCTGATTCCATCTCCGTCGTTCGCGGCTCGCACTCTCGCGGCTTGAGAAACCCAGCCGCCCCGTCGTCGTCGTCGTCGTCGCAGCCGGCTTCGTGTGTTATACACCGCTTCTCTGGGAGAGTTTAATTTCAGAGCGTCGCCTTTTTTATCCCCACCCCCGCCCCTCGCGTGCGCTTCTGCCGCCGCGGTATATAGAGCCTGCTCGTTTTGATTTGTGAGTGCTCTGGCTTTTTACGATCGCCGATCTTTACCAACGTGTGCGTGCTGTTTTTCAAAGTTGTAGTACTTTCGATCTTTGTGTATCTGTGTGTTTTTTTTAGTTTTTTTTTTGTTTTCATCGCTTGTCAGATTTTGAGGTTGAAGGTGCTCCTCGGAAGGTTATTACGGTAGTGCCTTTTTTACGTAACTATACCGGTAATGAAAGCTCTCGAGGAGAGAGGCGCGTGCCGTTTGTCGAGCGGATGCCAAACAAAACTTTTGCCGTGATTGACTTGCTGACGCAAACATTTCTTCTGGCTTTATTATACATCGAGCTGTTTAGCATCATTTTTTTTTCGCCCTTCGGGTTATAGAGGCTCGTTATTTTTGGCTTGTTTTTTGGGTTGCCGTGATGGACAAAACAAAAATAAACAAAAAGTTGCCCGGAATTCGGTCGAAATTTCGGTGTTATGGGCTTGCGAAAGGAGAAACGCAAACGGACACTGTATAGGCTTAACATTCGTAACGCGCTCGCGCTCGACTGATATTTTTCGCTCGTTACGTAATGCACTTAGCACCGTTAGAGCTTATTGTCATTCGGATAATGCGCTTTTTCTGACGGCTGCACCTCTGTATACAGTTTGACAAGCGTTAAACTGTAAGGCCGACTGTCCGAATACTGGTTTTGTGTTCGAATGCGCAACTAATTATAAATTTTTTTTTTCAATATGGTGTTTTTTTTCTAGTATTTGGTTGATGATTGTTTATTGTTGGGAACGTCGAGAGAAAATATTTATGAAACAAACGTACGGTTGGCTGGTATCAGAATGCAGGCATGTTGGAAAACACAAAGAGAATTTTTCAAAAAAAAAGGAAAAAAAAAATAAAATCAATGTAAATTTTCTGTTGCAGCATTAGTTTGAAAGGAATGACATAATGCTTGCGTAATGGTTTAAGAAAAAAAGGCACGTTG
Organism: Anagyrus pseudococci; assembly: GCA_030522585.1. Taxonomy (NCBI): domain Eukaryota; kingdom Metazoa; phylum Arthropoda; class Insecta; order Hymenoptera; family Encyrtidae; genus Anagyrus; species Anagyrus pseudococci. Next base: position 62,856 of record JAPYYQ010000222.1, read on the forward strand.
TGTACATTAAATAATGGCGAGTAGATATTGTAATACGTTGGTTCGTAATACAATCGCATGGATGATCATTGGTTGTTTTTTTTTAAAGTTCGTTTCTTCAATTGCGCCAAGGCATTATCGAAAAACTTTTTGCTCGTTTCTTCGTTTGATTTCGAAATGTACTTTTTATCCGATAACGTAATCGAATGTTGTCGATGTTCTAACGCGCAATTATCAACGTACATTGAATGCGTCGAAAAATAACAAGCAATTAACTATCTTCATCTTCCTTAAAAAACAAAGAAAAAGAGATTTAATCATTTTTTTTTCTTGAACCCTGTAACCTCAAAATCAATAATAAACAATAAAAAAACTGCTATTCACATATAAAAAAATTGTTCTCAAACGGCTTAGAAAACCTCAACTTATCAAACTTCCTTTACCGATAAGACTTTTCCACATATATAAACACACATTTCGTTCTAGCATTCTCACGAACTTAAAACACATCGCTCTACAGCAGAGCCCGTGAAAAAAAGAACTCTGTTTCATTTTCCACATTCGATTAGCATCTTTTCACGAAACAAAACGAAAAACGTCGGTAACGACGAACGAAAGATCCAAGCTAATTTGCTTGCGTGTGGCCGGGCGCTAAGCGCAAAGACCCACCAACCATTTCCCACATTAATTTTCCCCTTCCTCCGTCCGCGCAACCCGAGCCAAACGTGCACACACACATACACATACACAGACACGTGTACACCCACAAACTTCAGCATCAATTCAATTCCTCCCATTAGTGCAAAAGACCAGTGTGTACTGCAGCGTAGAAAAGGGGAGAAACAAAGAAATCCGTATTAGCCTTTGTCATCCTCCCCCTACCTTTCCCTCTCTCTCTTTCTCTCCTGAACCGTGTCGTTCGTCGTTTTCGTGCGTGCGCCTCTCTTGTTTGGGTTCGTTAAACCCTATACCCTCCAACTCCTTCTCAACGCGCCTCCGAACTCTTCCTTTTTTTTCACTATCTCTCTTACTTTCGTTTTTTTCTTTTTTTTTTCTCTTTCATCAAGACGCGGACTTTCGAACGGACTTTTTCCCGTAATCCGCAGGTGGAAAACGGCGATATGCTCTCGAGACTCCTTTTCTCACTCTCTGTCTCTCTCGCTGGTCGTCGGTCTTATTATTGCGCTAGCTCTCCGTGCTCTCCCAACGATATCGCTCGCCTCGTCTTTCTTCCCCCCCCCCTCCATCCCGATCTCTCCCCGTGCGGTAAAGTCGCGCTTTTACTTTCTACGTCGAGGCTCGATGCCCGGCTTGTGTATGTTGTACGCTCAGCAGGCACTCTCGCGCGGCGGATATGCTTCGTGTTTTTTTTTCTTTTTACGCGGAAACGGGTGAACGTACGCTATAAGCTCTCAGCGGCTAGACGCACAGCACCGGTCTGCCGAGCTCATCGGAGAATCAAGCGGACTTTTGTCTTTCGTAATCCCTCCCCTGTATCCTTCGCTATCGATCATATACGAGCCATTCCATGGTGGTCGACTCGCTGCTGTTAACTCGCGTGGGAGAGAGCAAAGGTGTCCCCTTCCTGCACGTCTCGTATACAGATACGCCCGAACGATTAAGGCTCCTCCGTGACGTTAATTAATTTCAAATTTCCGACTGGCCCTGTCTCTGGCGGAGGAGTGCGCGAAGAAAAAAAAATCCTAATTGGTCACGTTTACCGAGGAGAGGGGACGGGGGGTTTAGGACGACGTTGCTATTTACCCACGCGGCAAGCGGATAAAAACACGTTGGACAATTAAGATTTTTCGCGAGGATAAAGACACACACAGGGCGTGATTGTCACGGAGAGACCATAAGCGCCTCTTTTCTCCCTCGGCGCGATAACCCCGCAGTAGACGCTTCATTGCACGCCCAAGAGAGAGAGAGAGGGGGGAATCACCTGATCGTCGCTATTACGTCGCCTCCGTAGCTTTCGACGAATCGAATATAATCGATCGTCGTCGTCTTGCAATTACACCCCGTGATTATCCTCGACTCCTCAACGCTGCCTACCAATTAGACCTTTCCTCTCTCCTCCACTTCTCTCCCTCACTCTCCTCACGACAACTCGCGGCTGTCCTTTTTTTTTTGCTCGGAGTCTGTGTTTACGGAGAAAAAGCGAGATTTTCCGGGAAGGCGGGCCTCAGCTCCGCGGAATGAAAGGCTTTTTTCTGATTTAGGGGTAGAGAAGACGACGCGTGCCGTGAGATCGTGATGTGCGTGGTCGTTAATAGGAGAGAAGGGTAGACTCGGTAGACGCTTGCTAGAATCGATCCTTAGGCGAAGCGCACGCGACTTTTGCTGCTAATGCTTGGGAGGCTATACGCTGCCGAGACTTGCGCTGCCGGCTTTTCTTTTTTTTTTTTGCCTTCTATATGGAGAATTGATAGGTCGACCACTCGCTCGGCGGAGTTTGAGCGTTTCTCCGGGTCGGCTACGTGGTGTCGGTCGATTGTTTGATCAGCCGAAGCAATAAAGCGGACTTGTGGATTTTCCGCGGGCAGCCGAGCGTGAACGATCCTGTATGCGCCGATTTCGAAAACTCGCAGTTTCCTTCGATACAATTTGTTACTCTTTTTTCCTTCCCGAGGCATTAACAAAAAAACACTCATTCTCCATCCGTACGTAAGTACACTTACATACTAATGTCACGTTGTAAAGTCCGGGGAGAAGACACAACGACCTCAAACGAGTCCAAACAAAAAATGAAGAGAGGCTAGATAGCGATCCCAAGCGCGAATAAAGAAGACCGGTAAACGCGCGTACATACAGAGAGACGTAAAGCACGGCGCAACAAGGCGCTTGGAAAAACGAGATAACGACGTCCGCGACTGCTACTCGGTCTCCGTCGTTGTTTAAGGAAGAGGAGGAAGGGAGGGGGAAGGCAACGACGCACGTGCGTCGCCGCGACAAAGCCACGCTCTCCTCTCGAACGAGCGGCGTTCTCCAGTTTTTCCTTCTCTCGCCTTGATCGAGCTCGCTTACGGTAGCGGGAGTGGGGAGGACAGCTATACGAGTCACGCACGTGAGCTTGAAAAGAAGAGAGAAAAAAGCGGGAGCGTTACTATACACACGAGAGCTGTGTCTGCTGCGACGCAGTTTCGCGCTCGTAGGTTTTCGGATCTTGGCAGGCTGACTATATGGATGATTTAGTTGGCGGATTAATTGAAGATGGGGAAGATGTGGTTAGAGATGCTTTTTTCTTTATAGGAGTACGAGGATTTATTGGGAGTGTATAGTATTAGTCGGATGCCAAAGTTTTCGCGTATAGCTTCCATGTTTCTTTCTTTCATACTTTTTATCTCTTTGCTTTCGCTTGATTAAATATTTTTCTGCACAACGTTCGGCTGAATGTACCGAGGAGTGTGGAATGAGCAAAAACGCCTTCGGTTAAAATAAACGTCGGGAAAAGCTTTTCCTTCGGCGAAAGCAATGTACAACGCAATAACAAAGTAATAAAAGAAAGAGAAAGAGAGAGGAAAGAAGAAGTCAGGTCGTATTACGTGTAGCGCTACTACAACGACGAAATCTTACTTATCGTTTTGTTAAATTAACAATTAAATGTACGCCGAAAAGTCAGGGGGGGCATACGTGCAGGTATGAAAATCCACCGAGGATATACGGAGAATCTCCCTAAAGCGAAGGAGATAAAACGCAACTGCTTCTACCAGCATTGTTGCAACGACATTTGGGAATCGAACATTTTCACTTTATGCCATCTCCCCCTCCTTTCCATCCCAATTGCCGGTGGTGCACATGAGGCATGGAAAATTTCTCTCCCCCAAAGCCTTAGTCCGGCTATATTTAGACTATCAAGCTCGTGGGCACCGCGATAGCGATTTAGAAAGCCGCGGTGTACGTATACACGTATGTATATGCACACGTATAGTAGCAGGACGATTATTCAAACGGCGGACGCGGAATCAATTAGCGGAAACGCGCAGCCATCCGCCGATGCAAATCGTCGTCTGCAACAATGCCAAGCGTTTTCCCCGCCCCCTGCCCTCCTCCCGATACTCGTTGCCCCTTATCCACTGTTGTTGTTGTTATTGTTGTCAGGCCAAATCCCCTTATCGCCACGTACATTTATCAAGCCGCGAAAAAGAAGCGATCGATATTCCGCTTGTAAGTACAATGGGCAGAAAACGTCGAGAACACGCTGTACCTTACGCCCGAACTTGGACGTACGAATTTAATAAATACGAGTACTAGGCCTTTTGCTTCTCGCGACTCTTGAATTAGAAATCGGTCCGAGACGATGCGGCGGCGGTGGATATTTCGAAAGGAGCTCGTACAGACGCGAGCAGTGAAAACTTATAGAAATAAATTCCGAAGCGAGTGCGAATTTTAATCCGGGCATATATATGCGCGCACGCCTCTGTTTACGAGTCTTGATGAAAATATATATACGCGTTATTCCCATTGCGAGGCAAGTTGAATCGTTTACGCGGCGCGCGTGTGCGGAGAGATACACGCCGGTTTTATCAGCAGTCCAGAAACGCGAATCGGACTCTCTCTCTCTCTTGCGTGTAATGGCTTAATAACCACGGCGATAAATAATCCCCCCCCCCCACTTCCTCAACCTCGACTTCTCGAATTAACCCGTCCCACGCAGGTGCAATAGCTCAAAAGCCTTTATATCCAGCTAGCCTTTACACATTGTACCGATCCCCGGCGTTGTATTTATACCCCCACAAAAGAGGCGCGAAATCCCCGGCAGGTATACAGGATTCATCATTTATATATCCTTGTGCTTTCTTTCTCTCGACACCCAGGTATGGAGAGGTCGATGGCGTGTTTGCAGGAGCGAAAATAAAAAAAAAAGAAAGAAAAAATCAAGACGCACATCGACGGGTTTCCACGTATACACGCGTGTATATACGCGCATCAAGGCCGTCCGTCGCGCCCACTCTCGAACTATCCTCTCCTGTCTCTCTTATAACGAGTCTCTCTCTCTCCCTTTTCCGCGCGTATATTATACACGTATAGCACGGCTGCATTGTCTTTCGCTCGTAAAGCCTCGGCGCGTGCGCGCGTGTATTTTGCTGCTCTCCGCTGTGGAGTCGCTTTAATTATCCTCCCCCTCATCTCCCCCTCCCCTCCCCCTTGTCCTGAGAATCTTTTTTTTCGCCGGTATATATCGCTGTTCTGTATACGTACGCGTAAACAAAGACCGTTGCTTTGTTTCTTCATTCTCCTCTCTATTACTCTCGACACGGTTAACAGCTATATGCCGCTGAATCACGACGACGATCTAAGCGATTGTTGAGAGCTCTGCCCGACTGTTTGCCCGGCTACAAAGTCAGCTCTGACGCGTCACAATGCCCGTATAGTTTTCACCGATCTCTCGATATCTCGCCAGTTGGAGCAGTTTCTCGGTGAGGATAGGGGGGGAAACAATCGAATTACCCGATGAGCCTGCGTCCGTCGTCCCGATAGCCGCTATATGGTCAACGGAATAAATATACACCTGTGTCATTGTGTGCGAAGGTCTCACGTGTTCAGCCGAGCAAAGGGAGTTGATGATAAAACGCTGCTGCCACTATACGTCTCGAACGTTGTCGTCAGCGAGAATTATTCTTTCCGCTCGCCCTACTACTTATACTTCGTTCTAACTAGTCCAGCCCTTAATTTATTACCGCATATTTCCTGCAGGGTACAATTCTTGCCGAAAAAATAGGCGCGATTCTTCATCCCCGGAAGTCGAGGAGGTATATACCGATCTCTGCGTATCGATTCTATACGAGAGTTCGGATGATCGTTATGGGCGCGGGAGCTTGGAAAAGAGCGCGAGAGTTTCGCGAACGCGGCCAAGCGTAGAGCAGCGGCAGTGTGAGCTTTCGTATATTTAGCCAATGTGGAGCGGCGGGGGCCGGTCTGTGCGGGCGCTTTTATGACGCGATCGACCAGAGCGTCGGGATCGAATGACGAGGCTTCAGGTAATTTTAAAGGAGGCCGTACCATTGGACGACCCGATTAGACAGCGTCTTAGGAACTTTACTGCGCTTTTGCGCGCTCCGGGCTATCTTTCTCTCTCGTGGACTACTGACTCTTCTTGGATGCCGGCGAAGATCGATGCTTTTACGATCGTTCGGAGATTGCGTTTCATTTGCGCTGGTAGGATATAGTAGCCCCTCTTCCCCTTGTTGAAAGGTTTAGCGAGCTTAGTTTCGCAACAGCCGGAGTCATGGAAATCGGTTATCTAACAAGGATTTTCTTGTTATTTCTCCGTTGTTTTTTTTTTGCTGTTGGAGATTTTTGAAGTTTTCGAAATTTCGGAATGTTTTACGACGGATAGTTTAATTAGAGGCGAGTCTGGTATACGAGCGCGTGTATCGCGATTGGCGCGCTGATGAGTTAGCGAGGTTAATAATGCCGATCTAGGAATTACCGGTTGTTAAGATTATTTATAAACGAGAAACGCCAAAGTGTACTTTCTATCTCGGGGGGGGGGGGAAGAGAGGTATAACCAGTTCGATCGATCGTTATACGAATTTTCACGTGCGCAGCTCAATATGTACACACACACGCCAGCTGAGTTAGCCAACGTTTACCTTTTCAAACGATATAATTATGATTTCACGTTGTCGGTTGATTTTTCGATTTTCACGTGTTCAATTGAAAATTCGTAATTTTCCATTGGCTCCCCGCACACGCCACGAATATAATTTATTGCGCACGCGCGCTCGTTATAACGCTAAAAACTCGCGTGGCGCGTTATTGTGTTTGAATAAATTAAGCGAGGAAAGAGACCGAGCGAGCGAGCACTGGAAATCGGTTGCAATGCGATTTCAAACGGCTTGCGGTCAAGGCTTCTCGGGTTTAAAAAAAAAAAAGAAACAGCAAGAGACGAGAGAATAGAGATTGGGGGGGGGATCAAACGGCGCTTGGGAAAAGCTCGATACTCTTGTCTTCTTCGTCCTTTTGGATCAGGAGGTTGGCAATCGGTTAAGCAACCGCTCGAAATCGAGTAGTTTCCCGCGGCGCGCGGAGGTCTTCTCTCTCTCTCTCCGTTTCTCTCGTAAATCAATCGGCGTGCATTAGGCTGATGAAATTTTTCGCGCGGACTCGCAGAGACGAGCATAAAACACGCTGTTGTCGCCGCGCTGGGAGGCATTGTAGTCGAGAAAGGCGGTTAATAATAGGGATCGCTCGCTCTCTCGCGACATTCGAAAGCCGATTTCGTCAGCGGCTGCTGCTGCAGCAGCTCAGTTTCTGTGGCTCTCCGGTAAATGTCATAACGGTGTGTTTACTTGCCGCGCGGCCAGCCTCCGCCCCCTCCCTGGTGTATAAAACGCGCGTATCGTCAATGAAAGCCTGTAGCTGGAGAACGAGGGAAACTAGCGAGGCGTGATCGTTAAAAATATCTCTAGCGGGCAAAAAGGATCGTTATTATTCCCAAGAAGAGAACGAGCTATATATCTTTACAACAAGGATAGGGGGGGGGGGAAAGGAGAGAAATTTCTTTGTCCGCTAAACCAGCGTGTTTCTTCTAGAGTATATACAGCGTCCGCGAGCGATCGATCGGCTTGAACAAAAACAGATTTGACTCTTTTTAACAATCCAGACCTAGACCTCGGTGGAGAGAGAAAGAGATTACACGGCGAGTAGCGGAGTCGCTGAAAAACGTACACCTGTATAGTCACTGGATATGTATTTATAATAAAAGGCGGGCGCGCGCGTACGGCAGCGGCAAACGGCGTGTGACGCAACTCGGGCGTGAAATTCGAAAGGACTTTCCTCCTCCTGCCTCTACCATCACACTTTTATCACTCTCTGCGGAGAGCGGGCCTGCAGCAGCTCGTATATTTATAATTCCGCGTGGAAAATCACAGGCTCCGAAGGTGGTAAAACTCTATGGGTATAGCTCACAGCGCAGAATCGCCATGTAGGTTGTCGATTTTTATTCGTTTTTTTCACGATCGCGATGGACTAATCGGGTGTAGTGTAGCTCTCTCTCTCTCTCTCTCTCTCTCTCTCTCTCTCTCTCTCTCTCGAGTACAGGAGGAATGCCGATCTGGAGCGCCGATACGTTCGGCGCACAATGAGCGGCGAACAATGCGAGTGCACAGCTGAGCTCGGCCACTGAAACGCTCACTTTTACCGCATCCAGCGAGCGAATGCGCGCGCGCTCGCCTCGTCTATAATAGAAAAGCCCCTGGGTTTTGCTATGCTCTGCGTACGTGTATCGGAGAAAAATCCGTGTACGTAAATATAACGATTAATCTGCTGTTTATCTTTATATATTTTTGCGTAATAGCTCGGCTTGCGTAAAATACCGTGTGCGTGAATATGTATATAACTGATCTACGCGTCTGTGTGTGTGTGCGGTGCCTTAATTGTTGCCGGCTGATAGGCGAGATTGATTTTTTTTCCCTTTCCCTCTTATTTCTGTATCGTTAAGTCGGAACTCGCTTTCGACCTAACGACTCGTATTAATTCGATCCAAACGGAGTCGTTCGGCTATGACCAATGGCGAAAGTTGCTGCGCGCGCGGCGGGCTTAAATGGACGCTTGTTTATTCAGCGGGAAATGCGTTGGGATGCTTGAATGAGTTATGAAATGCTCTCGCAGCAGGGCTTTCCGTCCTTCCTTCTTTTCGATCGGATTCATCGCCCGCGGGCTATTACCGAACTCGCCTTGGCCGGTAGTTTTGCTTTTGCTCAAGTAGTTTTGCGCGCGCGCGCGCTGGACTTAACGAGAGAAAAGAGAAAAAGCTGACGTTTCAGCAGAGCGCTGGAAAGTGTGAAAATAAAAGAATTGAATTAAAAAGCTTTCAGAGTCGTCTCATCTGGTATCCGAAAGCAAATGTCGAGCGGACGGAAATTAACGAACGTTACTTCGAGACTTAATTTATGTGCATCTCGCCAGTTCCGCGCCTTATCTACTTGAATTCAGGGGACGCCTGCTCGTCCGATCCAAATAGCATTGAAAGTTACTTCAAAGTGACTTCCGAAATATCGTCTTTACCAGTCCCAGAAACATGCCAGTCGTGTAACGAAAGAATAAAAGAAAAAGAGAAACGAGCCGGTTGTATACATTATCGAACAACCCTTCACCGGCTCTCATCAAAACTGCGAATAATAAAAAGCCGTTTCGCAACGCACTCGCTCTCGACGTATTATTCTCAGCAGGCTTAACAGCCAAGTCGCGCAATTACCGGGATAATCATCGTTTCGAGCCGGCGTAACGTATCTTTAATGCGCTCCGACGCGATGTATTCCCTCGGCGGAAATTTATAGAAACTACACCCTCCCGAGGGAGAGGTAATAAATCACGCTCGCGTCGCTTGTACACACTTCGCTACTGTTTTATAAAAGCTATAAGTCGTCGCTCTCGAGTTTAAAAAGAGCCCGCGCGGCAGAAGGCGGGTATACGCACTTCTGCCCGAGCGCGCGTATTTCTATATTTCGAGGGTAGGAGCATATCCGGGATTCTGGGTCGCCCGAGAGGGGCCACTTCCATTTCGGCGATCTGGCGCAGGGTCAAGGCCGCGATGGAGTCAGATTTACCGGATTTAGATGCGACTACTATCTGTCTTTCTCTTTCTCTCTTGGCAAGCTATTAATTATCTCCGGAGTCTCCGGCCGCGAAACGACGAAATTTTTCGGCTTTAATAAAACCCCCTTGGCAGATGTTCGTTTTATTTCCAGCTGTTCGCTCTTACGTAAAAGCTCGTCTCTCCCTCCGTACGTCGCTCATCGCTCTCATCTCTCCGCTTTTGTTTTTCAAAAACCACATTATCTTTCCCCTTCGAGATCTCCTAAACCAGCTCTCTCGCAAAAACCAAACATAGCCTATAATTCATGCAGCCGACAGAGTACCGCGACACGTCCATATTATACTCTTCTCCGCGATATTAGACCAAGAGCGCTCGCGCTGTACTATAGAGGTGGGGTGTGCTCTCTCTCTCGCTGTACACAGAGCACTCGCGATGCGACTTTCGCGTCTCGGAGAGGCGCTCGCCGGCTAGAGAGAAAGTTAATTTCGCATGGCCGTTGAACCGATCGCGCTGTGTGTTACGTAGTACCGAGCCGCCAGCGCTCTCGGGCTCCCCTCCTTCCTCCTCCTCCCCCTAGAAACGGCCATTCGTGCATGCGAGCGCGCTCGGGCTCTCTCGATTCCGGCGACCGATCGCTCGGCGGCTCATAGCTCTCTGCGCACACGTACGAGAAACTAGGCTCTCCTCATCCCGCTGCTTTATTTTCGAACGGGGTCTTCCTCGTCGTTACGACGAGGAGAACACATGTTTACCGAAATTAACGTCTCCGCGCGCAATATCTCGTTCGCTGTATGCTGCTCCCTGCGCGAGGCTAATAAAGCTTGCAAGCCGAGAGACTTTTTTTCTCCCTTCTAATTACGTGGAAAAATTAAATTTAGCCTCGGTTAATCGACGATGTGTGTGTGTGTATGTGTAACAAGGAGCTATTTTCTAAGCGAATACAAAGAATATTCTCATGGGGGCGGGGAGGCAGAAAGAGAGTGCCCATTGCGCTCGGTTAACTGTAGATAGCCGCGAGGAGGTGTGCGCGCTACAGCACGGGGTATCACGTTTCATCGCTTTGTCTTTGAACTACATAAGCAGCCAGCAGCGGCAACAGACATCCCGGTTGGTCGTTTACGAAATTTTCGCCATCCCAAACGCGCGAAATCGAACAAGCCACGCTCGCACTTAGGAATCCAGGGCAAACTCGCATACACTCGCTCTCTCTCTCTCTCTCTATCTCTCTTCTTGTGTCTGTGTGTGTATTCCTTCTTCGTGCCTGTATACGTGTACCCCGTGTATCTCTATGCCTTCCTACAATTAATTCCGCAATAAATATCCAAATACTTGGCAGGCCGAAGATCTTTTTCTTATTCCTAGCTAAGGGGCACTCGAGGTGGCGACGAGAGAGAACGGGGGAAGGGGAGAGGTGCTGCTAAAGTAGCTGGCACACATACCACCTGCAGCAACAGCCAGAGAGTCACGAAAAATTCGAGGAGCGATAAGCCTTTGACCGGAGAGCGTATCTGGGTCTCTCCGACACTAACCAATCGTGTGGCCCAACACATGAGCGCCTCGGAGAGCCATGTAGTGCGCTCTCTCTCTCTCTCTCTCTCTCTCTCGTTCTCTATATACGCGAGCTCCGATTCTCCCGTGCATAGATTGTATACCACCTCTCTAAACGTCGTACTAGATTACGCTCGATCTCCTAACTACATTATACATACGTTTCTCCGAAAAATCGCACTCGGGCATTACACCCACAATATAAATAAGCGCGGTCCTCTCATCGTGTTAAAGCCCTCCGACCTTCTACTGTCTCTCGCGTTATAGCTGGAAAAAATGGCAATAGCTATACAGGATTTCTCTCTCTCTCTCTCTCTCTCTCTCTCTCTCTCTGCCGACCTAACCATATTCGCGCGAGGCCGCGCCATTGTCTTTTTGCCGCTGCTATACCCAGACGTACACAGCTGGAAAACCGGTCCCCAGACACCGGAGAGCTCTCTCGCCCACGCCGAGAAAGAACTGCTCTCTCTCTCTCTCTCTGCGCGCCCTCGCTCCCTTTATCTCGCTCTCGGACTCTCTCGCGACTGCTACGACGGCGAATTTTCAAGGGTCCGCGCACAAAGAGAGCCTATTTCCCTCTCTCTCTCTCTATATGGAAGCTCGATTCTCGCGCTTTTGCTCCGATCTGTTTGTGTAAGGAACGCGGTGTGTGTTTGTTTTTGCAGCATACGAAGCGGAGAGTGGAAAAGTTTCCGGGCGCTCTGTGTGTTTGTGCGCGAACGCGAGGAGGCAGATTAGCCGCGAATTCGCGAGTTTGCACGCTCGCGCTCGGTATTCTCTCTCTTGTGTTTTTTTTCTTTCAGCTGCGCATATATCGGGTATGCCGATCTCCACCTATGTCTCACACTGCCCGACTTTTTCTACTTATAAAACGCCTCTTTTTTTTTTCTTCCCCGCACGGTTAACGGTTTAGTCCAACGGCCGCGTTGCGGTGAATATCAGCTGTGCGTTAACACACTATATACGTAATGTGCGTATACATAATATCGTGGAATCGTTCGGCAAATTTTGTTTTGCCGCGATCGCGTTTTCTTTCTGTTATTAATCAAAACATACCACACACACACACGACTAGATAAGAAAGTGCCGATAGAGGACGTTGTATAATTTATCTCCGTTTCTCCCTCTGCCTCTTGCTCTTTGTCTTTCTCTCTCTGTCTCTCTCTCTCTCTCTCTCTCTCTCTCTCTCTCTCTCTTTCTCTCTCAGTGCTTAGAGAGCAAGAGACACGAGTTACTGCAGCTGCTGCTGCATCACGTCGAGAGTGTATTTCAAGCGCTGACCGGTTTTCAATTTCAAATGACGCAAAGGGACGCGACCACCAAGAAACCCGTGTGCGCGCTTATTTAGCCGGCTCTCGGGAAATTTCGCTCGCGGCGACGCGGCAAGCAAACCGCACGGAACAAAGGAGTTGAAAGAAGACGGAGAAAGGCGAATGGCAAAGTCGCGACCGAGCCTTATTGTTGCTGTTATTATAGTTGCGACTAATCGAAACTTGCATTTTTTTTCCAAAGCAAAGTATAGCGATAAACGGATATATGTTCGTAGAAAATTCTCGAGAGTGTATCTAGAGAAGCGTCGGAATTAATTTTCAGGCCTAACACGTGGCGATATCGAAAGCTCAAACGAACGAGCAAACGCAGACTCCCGGGACTTCGAGGCCGCTTCAAAGCGCATTTCCGCGAGTTTGATAAACAACGCACGCGGTTTCTTTATATATTTTTGGAGCGTAAGGGGGCAGCTGCAGCATCGACTCGACAATGATTTGCGAGGTTTGATAAAGACCAGCGGGGGCGGCGCTCGACGAAGATTATTCAATCCTCTAAGCCTCGTGGCTTTGTGGGCGAACATGTAGATCGCTACGACGACTTTTAACTCGTAGGATTTGTAGGAAGAGCGGCTCTGTTGGGAAATGCTAATTCGCCGCTTGGCTTGATATTTCGTATAAGGATCTGTGAGCTATATAGTGTGGATGTATAGCTTGCGCGCGTTTATTATTTTTTTCATTTTCAAAGACAAGTTATTTTCCGTTCTGGCTTTAATTAGTTTTGCAGATTGAGCTGCTGCATCTAGAAAGAAGGCGATGATCGCAGCAGCTGGTCGGATAGAGTATTTCGTTTTCGAGTAGACTCGGATACGTATCGCCGAGAATCAGAGAGTAACGCAGGCGTTTTCGTTTAGCTTCGTTTATGGACGACGTCGTTAATGCGCTGCGAGGAATCGTCGGCTGTCTTTTGCGAGATCGTATCGGAGCAAACAAACCGCCTAAGAGGAAAAACTCAAAGCTTCGCAATCCTTGTCTCCCTTTATATCCACGCGAAAACAATATCCAAGAGGAAATACAGCCAATTAATAAAAGAAAAGTGAAGAAAAAAGACCTGTTGTAAATTTTGCAGAATGCAGTGAAGATGCCGTCGCTGCTGGAAGCGCTGGAGCTGAAATACGGCGACACGCCGGCCGACTGTTGTCTAACCGACGACGAGCAGGAGCCGCAATTGTCGGGCTCGCCGCGCAGTGCCGCCCTCTCGGTCAGCATATTCATCCCGAAAAAGTCGCCCCGGCACACGGTGCCAGCGCTGCTCGTTCTCCAGGACTGCGACATCGAGTGCGCCGGTGCCGACGATGAGAAGCTGCGCAGCAAGTGCCGCAACGTCGAGGAGCTCGATCTCGCCCAGAACAAGCTGTCCAAGTGGGACGAGGTCTTTGGCATCCTCCGACACATGCCCAAGATCAAGTTCGTCAATCTCAGCTTCAACAGCCTGCCGGAGGCTCTCGAGGTATGCTCGTTTAACCACTCGATACCGCGTCGTTTGCTCGTGCTCGAGAGAGAGAGAGAGAGAGAGAGAGAGAGAGTGTGTCCTTGCCGAGATTTCGTTTGCCGAGCGCATAAGCGTCTTATCAGCAAAGGCGCGAAAGCCTAAAGAAGACGGCTTATGTAAAACGGCGCCGTCTCTCTCTCTCTCTCCGCGAATGCTAGTAGGACTTCGAGGGGAGATTTGAATATTATCGAATCGCGGCTACTTTGGCAAAGGCCTAACGACATTCAAAGCCCCGTCCACGGGGATAATGCGATTATACCAAGGGAAAGGCCGAAATGCACTTAGCACGTTCCAACGAGCGTATACAGCGTATAATTTTGCTTTTCTTTCTCTCTGGTCGAAGGTGAAGGACGGCAAGTACGACGCACTGCGCAATCTCGTGCTCAACGGGACGAGGGTCTCGTGGTCGACGGTGCAGGGCCTCGTGCGGCTGCTGCACAATCTCGAGGAGCTGCATTTGTCGCTGAACGAGTACAAGAGCGTGGAGCTCGGCTGCGACGAGCCGGAGAACAGGAATCACACGCTGAAGAAGCTCCACTTCACCGGCAACCCCATCGAGTTTTGGTACGAGATTGCAAAGCTCGGCTTCGCCTTCCCCAGCCTCGAGAGCCTCGTGCTAGCCGAGTGCCCGATACGCTCGCTCGACATCGAGGAGCAGGCTCGCCCGGAGAACACGGAGAACGAGGACACGGAGAATATGAATCACATCGTCGAGCGCAACAATGGCTTGCATCTCGAGAATGGCTGCACTGGAAAAAGTAACGTCTCGCTTATTTTCTCTTTCCTTTTCATACGCGAGCTTTTTTTAACGTATTTCGAGTCTAAAGATTTTCAAGCGAAAACTTGTCAAGCTAGCTCGACCGGGTGTAACTGTAAAAACGAGCTGAAGAAAAAGACAGATAAAGAAAGGGTATATTACATTCAACTGACGCCGCCATCAGTTGGCTTTAACGTCAATAGTACTTTTCTCAATTGAACGCTTGAAACATTGAGTGCCTTACCAACTCGGCCTTTGACTACTGATACCAGAAAAAGAAAAATCTCCTTTATGGAACTCTGCAACGAAAGTCGAGCAAACGCTAATTGACGTCGGATAATAGGGCCAATTTTATTGCTTTAATCGAAAATGAAAATGAATAGCGCAGTTGAAACAGTAAGCCGATATGCCCATTCCTTATTCAATGAAATCCCAGGCAATTATAACTTTGATGAAAAGTTTGCGTAGAAATCAATGCAATGAGTAAGCAATAAATTTAAAAAAAAAACACTTTGTTATTGTTAACCTAGGCAACCGAAACTTCGAGGAGGACGACATGATGCCAAACTACTGCCACACGGAATCGGAGTGCGAGTCGAGCGGCACAAAGGCCAGGTCGTCGCACGATCCCTTCAGACAGCTCAGGTTTCTCAACGTCAACGGCACGCTGCTCTCCTCGTGGGACGACATCGACAGACTCGCCCGGTTTCCCATTCTCAAGTCGCTCAGGATCCAAGGATGTCCTTTGTTCGAGGTGCCAATCCCTTTTCAATTCTCTCCACTCGAGTAAAGCGCACTCGCTCTCTCCGTCTTTTATTTCGAAAAATGCCTTCGTATTGACATAGCTTACGTCGTTTTTTTTTCTTCTCTCCCGCAGAGTCCACGGGAGTACACGGAGCACGAGCGCCGGCAGCTGCTGATAGCCCGTCTACCGAACGTCGAGACCTTGAACGGCGGCGGCGTCATCTCGTCGCAGGAGCGCGAGGACGCCGAGCGAGCCTTCATCCGCTACTATATGGACAAGCCGGAAGCCGATCGACCTGCGAGGTGAGGCAGAATCCCCCCCCCGCTCTGCCTTGTCGACCTTCCTCCTTCTTTTTCCTCCCAACACTCGTATTCCCTTTATCGTCTCGAGAGATCGCTTCTTTTTCTCCATTGATTTCTCGGACGGCGTTTAAATTTTTCGCTTTGTGCCCAAACGATTTCTTGGCTGTTTTTGTCGATGTTCTATTATTAAGCTCCTCTCCCTCTTGTCTCGGTGTTAATTTCACTCATTCGAGCGTTTTTGTTCTCTTGCAGGTACGACGAACTGGTAGGAATACACGGCAAGCTTGATCCTCTGGTGAACGTCGACCTGACGCCGGAGAAGAGGGTTAAAGTCAAATTTATATACGGTGACCTAGTCGAGGTAAAGCTAAAGCCTTTGTACTTGATATTGCACCGAAATTCAAAGAGGCTGCCAAGTCTGGAATTTAATTTCAAACTTACCTGCTCCTTCAAAGCGCCAACGACGTGTTTTGATTGACTTTCAAAGTTATGCTAATTGCTGCTTATTATTAACAGGTGAGATCGGTAGACGTATACAGAACGGTCTTCGAGCTAAAGACCAAGCTGGAGTCAATGGTGAAAATTCCTGCGAACCGAATGAGGCTATTCTACATCGACCAGGTAACATCAAAGATTATTAAATTTCAAACGGCGTCCGATGCAACCCGGACATTATCCACTGACCGACAACCTCGTTCATCTTTACCCTACAGGAGCTGAGATCAATGTACGGGCCGGAAGAGATGTTGTACCCGAGCAAGCAGCTCTACCGATACAACATTCGCAACGGCGACGAGATAATAATCGACAGCAAGCTTAATCGCTTCACCTCGCAGACCTCATCGTCCGGCCAGTCGCAGCAGCAGCAGCAGTCTTCCATTCGCTCCTGAGGACGATCGTGTCCACGCTAGGTGCGAAAGCGCCTGGCGTGCAGACTAGAAAAGCGGCTCGGTTGTTATCGAGCAAACGGAACGTAGGGGGAGGACACCGGGTTGGAATGCCGTCCGAGCGCCTAAGCCTCGCGAGCTCCCTGTCCCTGAACTTACGGGCTGTCCGAGCACCTGGTGCGTGAGACTGTACGCCAAGAAAACGGCGAAGATGCTCGACTAGAGATGACGAGTGATTATTTTGTGGCTATAACGCTCGATGTTTTAATTATCTAACTCTCTCTCCTCTCTATCTCTTTCTCTATTTTACTTGAAATGTTGAATTGTGGGATGGCGTAACTTGAAGAGGATTAATTTGTTTGAGGAGCATAATATGGATACAGACTCGTATCGAGAGGGATTAGGTTGATTGACATTTTTCTTTTCGAAAGTGATTGATTGGTGACTCGTTCGGTGGTACACATACCGTAAAGGGGATAAAGAGTTACTAATTTCCGTAGTACATTTTTTAAGTAATTCAAAACTCCGAAGTTGGCGATGTAATTGCCAACTGCTTTCGTATTAAGGATGACGAGTAATAGAACGGATAACGGCTGGTTCATGTATGACATACAGCACTTGATGGAAAAAGATGAAATAAGAGCGAAATATTTTTGTAGCTTAGCGGATGGATGGTTAAGCGCGAGATTTCGGTAAGCAATATAAAAGCTCGGTGACAGATTTTAATCAATTAGACAACGTCATTACATTTACTATTCGATGGCGATCATTTTCGTTTGTGATAAATATGAATTTTAAGAAAAAAAAAGAAGATCTTTTTGCCATTATTTTATTTCGTTCATATTTATCGAGTTTGTTAGGCGGATATTTGAAGAAAAAGTTATCTTGACGTTATCCAATTGATTTACACGGACTTTTTGCATAATGTTAGAGCTACTTGTAAGCGATAGAAAGGCATCGTAATTATTAGTAGTTTGACTTGAAAAGAAAAGGCAACTCTTTCTATGTTTATCATGTAGTTAACTGCGCTTCTGGGTTATCAAGAAATGCACTCATTTGTTTCTCATTTAAACTTCATTGGAATTGTTGATTTGTTTCTTTATCAAAATTTTCACATCAACAAGTAGATTTTAATTATTTTAATGCGCAAAAAAAGCAGAAGTTTTTATACCGAGAAATGTTAATATTAAGTTAATACAAAACTAAGATGAAAAAAAGCAAAGTATATAATTAATCATTAAAGTTCTTAAGTTTTGTTAATTATTGTGTATAATTTTGAATTTTATTTCTTGTTGAAATCGAATACTTGAGAGACGCCGCCATAAAATCAAAATTTTTCAAATTGCAACGAAGAAACAAAATTATCGAACGCCACAATTGTCTTTCTGAAGAAAAAAAAACGATCGCGTTGTCAATTGTTTTCGACGTATGATAAAAAGAACAAAAAAATCATTTTTCTACTCTGCCCAAATCTTCAACTTTAGCAATTGAAAAATAAAACAAGATTAAAGTGAGATAAACAATTTCATTCGACAAGTCGACGTATTAAGTTTGCGATTGTCAATGATCGATTAAAATGCATAATTACCGTGGCAGCGAATAATACGTGCATTTTGAGAAGGAACTTGCGAGAAAGTCGAGGCTGTTGATCGTCCGAAGATAAATCGCCTGCAAATTGTTCTTCTGCGCAATGAAAAACCTGCGAATGGGAAAATGTAGCCTTGAAGAGTCATTTTCTAGTGCCTGCAATAGCGTTAAGTGGATTTTCGGAGCTCGATGTTTCGATTCTTTCGCGATTCATTTCACGATGCTGTTCGTCTGACAAATCCATAGCTAACGATAAATATAAACAAAATAAAGAAAAAAAAGTAAACGATAAAATAAAACCTAGTAAGGTATACAAATAAACTGACTAATCATACGGTATAAGTGTGTCGAGTTACGAGGAGTATTCCCCTGAAATCTCGAGTACATATGTATAACTTCTTTTGTATAACACTGCCCTCCCCCCTCATAATGTAAATACATGCAAGGCGAACGCGCAATTCGTCAGCCGCGTCTTTTTTCGTTTCGCCAATGATATAAAAAAATAAACAAACAAAAAACGGCAACTGGAAACGCAAACATACTTGTACGAACACCGCACGCGGTATACACCTCCATGTCTTGGTAACGCTGAATGTGTGTTTTTCATCGTGGTTTTTGCTAAAGTGAGAAGAGCTGAGAAACAGATGCGCGAAAATGTACGAGCATGGAAAGCCCTACAATCGTGCTAAAATACGATGGAAGTTCTCGTGTACGAGAGACGTGCGAGGTAAACAGAATGAATAATGACAAGCTCGTTTATATATATACCGTGAAATGTGCGATCTCGTTGTTCAAATTATTGTTCTTTTCGTTCGCCATGGCTTGGCACTACTTCATGAAATAATATCTTGCTATCGAGGAAAGGTATTTGGAGAGCAGCTTTTTTTCTATTTTAATTTTGTGATTGCGTTCGCTTGCGAGGAAAGAAAAATCGTTTTATTTTATTATTATTATTTTTCTTTGTGCCAAGATATTATTTTGTCGGTATTTCGTGTAAATATACGCAATTTACTTATCATACTGTTACGATAAAGTTTTACTTTTTAGCATTGTGAAAATTGTTTCTTCTTTATCATTTTTTTTTTGTTCTCGTGCGTTCACATGTAAACGCAAATTCGTTATTTTCGGCGAAATTTCTAGAGTTTAATATTTGTTTAATTTAAGATTTATCTCTTTATTTTATCGCGTTGTCATGGCGAGCATATGGGAATAAGAATTTTAATCTTATTTCATTTATTTTTTAACAATGCCACTAAGCTAAACAAAAATAGACGAATTTTTGTGATTTATGTGATCGAGAGTAAGTAAATGTTAAATAGCGACGACTAACTGTGTACAAAATGATCATGAAGCAAAACTATAATTAACTGCCGCAAAGAGAGAATAAAAGAAAATTTTTATCGATTTTGTCGATCGTTTGTTGCGAACCGTTTTCTTTTTTTATCGGAATTTTTATTGACTATATTATAAATATTATCGACGAATATAACAGCGATGCTTTTTACACGTTGTATATGTTACAGTTTTTCAGTTTATTCGGAAGACGACATTCTTTGGATGTACTTTATTGAATTCTTCTTCCATACATTATTTTACTAAGTTAAGTGTGATCTTACGAAGTGATATTGACACAAAAACGACAAAAAAAAGCAAACAAAAAGAGAAAAAGGAAACTTGAATAAAGTTGCTTAAACTGATTCGGTTACTTTCTGTCCGACTTTATTTAGCTACACCCACGTCGAAGCTCCTTAAACGCAAACTTTCTCAGCCGGCAATAAATAACCAACTCTCGCTTTATTACAAAAAGCTCTCACGTACACCGTACAATGCATAATCGATCTTCCTTTACATATACAAAACGAGCGCTTGCGATGCCTCTCGCACGCAATCCAAGCTTACATAATTTCCGAAAAAGAAAGCTCGAGCTTTTAAACTGCACGCTGGTTAGGAGAAATCCCATCTGGCAGTTGTGCTTTCAAAGTCCAACGCGCGAGTGCGTCAGGAGGGCGCGTGACGCAAGAGCAGTTAGTTTACGCTTAACGAGCTTTCGTCTGCAAACTTCCGCCTCGCGCGCGTCTATATCGCCAATCAGGCGCGAAAGAGAAGGAGCTAAGCGATGATTTTAATGCGACGCGCAACCGCAGCTTCGCTTGATTAATCGAACTTTAATTAATCGCACGCTTACAAAGGCCCTAGAGTTGTTCTCCGTAATTAGTTCGTAGGTAAGCTTTATCGCACGCGATATCGATGGTCGTCATATAACACCGTTCGAGAGGTGTTATATTGCGTAACGGACTCGTCTGACCACACGCGGCGTTATCTACTTCTTCTCCTTTTCAAAACTTTCTTCTGCTCTTTGTTGCTTTTTCCCCTCCCCGGCAAAGTCAACAAAAGCCTATTTTCACTCGCATCCGCGTAATTTATTTAAAGAATCTCTCGACTCTCGAGCACTTCCCCGCGTTTTTCGTTCAATCGAAAAAGCATACATTGTAGAAGCCCAAGCTTTACATCGAACGCGTTACACCCGCGCGCCCAGCCAAAATAGAACGTGGCCTCCCGAAAAATGTTCTACCTAGTTACCAGCCGGCGATATCGAATTAACCAGCCCCCTCGCGCTTGATCTTCCCTATATCCTTCCACAAGCTCATAATACATCCAGCCGCGAGTTTAACTATTACGTTTTGAAATCGAGAAGCCTCGAACAAAATTTTAAAGCTAAATAGTCGAATGAATAAGAAAAAAAATTCCCTCCGTGCTCTTTGAATACGCTCGACTTAATTAACGTTAATACCGACCAGTCTCGGCTACAACGGCGTCGATATAACTCTCGCGGCTTATCATACGCCAAAAGTCCTCGGACGAATTAAACCATTAATACACTCAAACTCGAAAAGTCAAGCTCGAAATCCCCCGCGATTGTGTTACTCCGGCTTTGGCATGTGCGTGGTTGGTGGGGAGTTGCTATTAATATCCCTCCGGACGTTGGCGTTTACCTTCGAGCCGTGTGTGGGGCTAATATTTGTTCAACCTCCCCCCACCACTGATTATGCAAATGTTGCCAAAGCAACGATATAACTCTGTTGTATTCATGCTGGAAAAAAAAAACGAAAAGGAAAAGAGGAAGAGAGGAGAAAAAGAAAGAATACCCATTCCGTTTTTTTTCCCCCCCCCCCCCCCCCCCCCGAACTACATGCCGACCCCCCATGACATCCCCATACTCTGACGTCACGCACGCATACACATGCTCGCGCGCGGCGCTATCCTCGTTCTATAAATCTCTCGAGCAGCTCTATATAAAGGCCTCTAGCCTCGGGGGCTGAGGGAAGTGGAGAGGGTTCGGAGCGTAGAGTCGGTATAACAAAGCCTCGCGTCTAAACGTACGCGAAATTAGAACAAACTCTGCCAGGCGCAATCTGCCCCCTCCAGCCATTCTCCACTTGGCGCTTTTATTCTCTTTCGTTCCCCTTCTCTCTTCTTCTCCCGAAATTTTTCCATATGGCCCGAGGCGTCGCAAGCTCCGTCTTATATACTCTGGTAGAGGCCAGTCGAAGGAGGATTCTCCATCGGTCAGTGTCGCTCTTCTCGATCGACCACAAGCCTTCAACCTGTGTATATACGTGTATATGCCTATAGACAAGGTGTAGTGTGCTTCTCTCTCTCTCTCTCTCTCTCTCTCTTTCGGTATGCTAGAAGCGCTGAAAAGGCCTAACTGCCCATAGACACTGGCCGCGTCGTCGAGTTCATTTGAAATGCGCAAGGGACCGACCGGCCGAGAGAGCGACACACGTGCGCGTCCGATTATCGCTTAGGGGGCTGGTTGTAGGCAAGCTGGTGGGGGGGAGAAGACGGAAGTAAACGTTCGGCCAGGCGCGTGCGGGGCGGCTGTGTATGCGCGCGCGCTCGATCGATGCACGCCCGCCGCGTCATGAGCAAGAGAGAGAGAGAGAGAAAGGAGGGGTCGTTGCGAACGGGGGTGAGCGCTCTCTCTCTCCCTCACCCTCGCAAAACAGGGGAGAGAGAGCCACATCAGCAGCAGCGTGCGTGTGCAGGGACTGTGTGACTCTCCGTAGAGAAGAGAAGCCGAATTTTACCGGTATATATACCTTTGCCTCTCTTCCGCCCCCCCCCCGCTCGAATGCTCCTTATTCTTCCAAGACGGATCGCACGAAATTCAAAGTTAACCCCCCCCCCCGGCTCGCTATCCCTCCCGGCCTCTTTATAAGGAGACAGAAATAGGAGAGGGCGTGCAGAAGGGAAGAGAGCAAGCCGCAAGGGAAGCCCAGGCTTGTTGCTTGGATATATAGCAAACTTGATCGAGCGCGCGGGCTTTGCTGGAATAACGAAGTTCGATTCCGTCCCGCAACTATATACGACGCTGTATACTTGCTGCTCATCTCTGCCCGCCCAAAGTTTCCTTTCCAATTACATATATCATCGGCACGATGCGACCAGCTGCGATTATATTTGTCGGGGGCTTATTGCTCGCGCGCCACACACGAGAGGAGAATCGTTAATGCTCCGACGAATGATAATGGAGGGGAGAGGGTGGGAAGGGATGAGCGAGGGGTAGAGGAAACAGCCAGCAGGGCTTGATAAGCGGCTCGTTGCGTTAACTTGAACGTGAAAAAGCTACTCTTCGAGGGGTAGGGAGAGATAGGGAGGCTAGGAGTTATTGTGTAGCTTACTTTATCTGACCCACTTTACACTCGCGGCTCCGTCTTGTTTCTTCATTGTAAAACGGAAAACAAAAGGGACTGTGCGAAATATGGTGTCGTCGAGTGTATGTGTGAGTGCACCGCGGGCTTGCTAAGGTGCTAAACTAGAGCTGCGCGCCAATCTAATTTAGTCCCTCCCTCGCTAAACGAGATTCCGATGGGAGAACGTTGACACGCGTGTTCGCTTATGATTTTTAAATACAAGAGTATCGGGTGTACAATGAACCGCACGAGAGCGAGAAAGAGAGAGAGAGAGAGAGAGTCGAGTAATTGTCGCGCGGACAGTTAGTGTGTGCAGACGAGAGCTTTAATTAAACTCGAACGTTATTATTTTCCTCCTCTTTTCTTTTTTCAACAACACTCACTCTTTATTGACACGAAAACTCGATTTTATCTGCTTAATCGTATAGGAAGCCGACAGGCGTGAAGGGGAAGGGTGGCTTCCGAACAAATTACCAAGCCCAACACGTATATACACACCTAAATATAATCGACCCTAAAGTCTCTCCGAAAAGAAAAACCACGAAAGCCCGTTCGTATTCCGCTGCCGTTGTACGTTTTTACATCCACGCCCCCACATTCAACACATCGACGTAATCATCCCACCCCCCTTATTTCGAACTTGGCTGCGCCTTCTACTCGTCCTTTCCTCTCCGCAACGGTGCATGAGAACGCGACCAGTAGGCATCTGTACCGCTTGGCTACGGGAAATCTCCATTGTCGCTAAGGGGGTCAATCACTCAGCCCAATCCCTCCCCCGAAAAAAAGGATGAAAAAAAATAAAAGCTCGTAGTCCAGCGCTTGGAAGCTCGTCTCGGGATAAAGCTCGTCAGAAGCGAGTCGAGCAGCTCAAAGCGAAGTCTAGCTGCTGCTTCTGCTGAAGAGGTGAAGCGAGGAAGAAAGAGCGTATACGAGGGCGGAGGAGAGGGACGGGGCTGGTAGTATAGTAAAGCATGAGGCTACAGACCGAGCGCGGGGTTGTTGGGGGGGGGGGGGGGGGGGGGGGGGGGGGGGGGGGGGGGGGGGGGGGGGGGGGGGGGGCCAGGCTAGTCCAAGCTCTCCGCGACGAGGTGATCGCGCCAGTCGGCGTTCGCCTCTCGGGCAGCTGCTGCCGCTGCCGCCGCCGCCGTTGACAAAGTGTGCTTCTTGCGTGTGCAGCGTGCGTGGTGTGTGCCCCGCGTGCGCGCGTGCTAGCCCTCCCCCTCGCTACCGCTACACCCCCTGCGGGAGTACACGCGCGCGTCTCTCATTATATCTCTCGCTCTTCTCCCCTCACGTGCGCGCCCGAGGAGGAAGCTTTTGTGGGAGAGAGAGAGAGGGAGAGAAAGTTGCGAGGAGGTTTTCGTCTGTAAGCGAGAGATTCTCGTCCGGGGTAAAAGGGTTATGGGGCAGGCTGTGTGGATAATAGTAGGAAGGTGATATGTGGCCGCTAGGTGCGCCGGATGAGCTGGATCCGAGGACGCAGAGAGCACAACGCATGACCAGGTGGCATGGAAGCGACGACGAGCTGACATCCGGAAGCCATGTAAGTAGCCCAGAGAGGGAAAGATCATCCTCCTCGTTGCGATCATGATAAGCTTTATGACTTTGTTGGGCATGGGATCGATGATGCGCTTGAGAGGTTAGGTAGGTTTGATATTTGCTGCGGTTATTTTGAGCCGAGGGAGAGAGAGAGAGAGAGAGAGCCTTGTAAGCTGGAAATCGGGTCAAGTTTTGTCGTTGGCCTCTCTCTCTTTCTCTCTGGCAAGTAGCTTTGGAACGATCTATCCGCCGATTCCGAGATGGCTCGTTCTTCTCCCTCCTCCAGGTGAAATTGACAGTGTTTATATGCAGGAGCGCGTTGTCTGCGTGTGCGTCGGAGTAGCAAGTGGCCGAGCACGCAAATTAGCGAGGCGATCGATGATAAACAAATTACAACGAGAGAGACACGCGCGACAATATCGGATGGACGGTCATAAGTACGGCATTTAGCTGGGGCGCACACGAGCAGCTGTACATTGATATCGAACTCGTAAACGAAGCGTAAGCCTCGCGCAATCTCGGCCGAGTGGAAGCGACCAAGCAGATCCTTCCGAAGCACCCATATCCACCTCCGATAACCCGTAAACGAAGCACCTCTCTATCTCTCGCTACACGATTCGCCTAAACGTCATTTAGTTTTCGGAGGGGAAAGGGAGGTTGAGCTTTCGGAGCAAGGGTTACCGGGCCAGAAGGTTGAAAGAGGCCAGGAGCGTGGCTGACTCGCGCCTAACATAGCATTTGCGCGTGCTCGCTCTTTTCTGCGCCCCCCCCCCAGCGGAAGGGAGGGAGGAAAAGGGTGGTTATGGTCGCTTGTGCTCCCCCCTCCCTCCAGTGACTGACGTCAGGGATATGCGACCAGCGGACCGTCCTCTCGACCCTTAGTCGCTCCTGATAATAACGAAGGTTAAGGTCGTTTTACGGAGGCCCGCCTGCAGGATGTGCGATCAGGGAAGAGGGTTTGGGAAAGATGATAGGGGATGAGTATTGGAGGGATCAATGAAAATAGGTGGAGCGTAAGGATTGCTAGTCGTGTGCGCGGTTTTGAGGAGGCTCTGAGGGCCTGGGGCGTATGATGGAGAAACCTCGTCTACGAAAATGATAGCATGTATTTCGCTGTGTGTGTTTGTTGAGATGAAGCAACGGATTCGATATGACGGAGAGAGAGAGAGAGATGGTTTTGTTGAGAGGGAGTACTTACACTGTACGGTTGTAGGAGGCGTACGTGTATACGCGCGTGTACGCCTAGCCTTCGAGGCTTGGAAAACAAGTCTTTCTCATGTCGAGAGTAAACTTTCCAAGTCTGACTCGCGCTATTAACTTTAGCGACTTACTCCCGCGTCTATTTCTGCTATTACACTCCTCTCGGTCTAACTAAACTCCTCTCTCTTTAACAGCAAAAGAGCGACAAAATCTTTACTTCCATGCATCTGAAAAACAACTGATCTTTAAATCGACTCCTCGCACATAGTACTCACATCTCTTAGCAACCCCTTACCCTCAACCCATATACAAGTGTATACATCAGGAATGGGGTGGAATAACGAAAAATAGTGATAGTGGACGAGAGACGGAGAGGAAGAGAGTAAGAGAGATATAGAGCTGGGCCTGGCCGGCCCCGTCGTGTCCCCGTGGCTGGCAGGCCTGACTAGCAGCAGTCTCGGCTGGCTCGCGGATCGATCCGCTAGCTCGATGCTGCTGGCGCCGCCGTTGCCTGCATACACACGGGGCTCCGAGAGACGGCTGCTCCGAGGTCCGAGCCTCACTGCACGCGACCCTCTTTCCTCCCCCGGCTCACCCTCCCTTCTCTTTCTCTCGCTTTTCCGCTTCTACACTTTCTCTTCTCTCCAAGCACCGCCGCGTCGGTATAGTTTCTGCCTTACCCTCCCCCCTTCCCTATACGTGGTAACTATTTATTATATCACCAAGTGCGTGTGTTGGGTGAGCGAGTGGATGAAGTGTGTGTTCTGCTTGAGTTTGCTCTTTGTTTGATTGTGTGATGCCTCCTTCTCATTTTTGCTTCGAAGAAACGATTTATCGTATATACTTATACTTGTTTACATTGAAAGAGGGGGGCAGAGGCTTTCGGATTAGGTCGAGCCACTCATTCAACTCGTGGGACAGCTATGGGTGCGCTTCCTATGCGGTGTGTCTGTGTGTCGTGGCGCGCGCCCTGTCGTCTGTG
Organism: Anagyrus pseudococci; assembly: GCA_030522585.1. Classification (NCBI taxonomy): domain Eukaryota; kingdom Metazoa; phylum Arthropoda; class Insecta; order Hymenoptera; family Encyrtidae; genus Anagyrus; species Anagyrus pseudococci. The sequence continues at coordinate 89,440 of JAPYYQ010000222.1, forward strand.
TGATTTCGATCGGCCACTGCATGGGTTCGAGTTGGCCCTCTCTTGCGTACACACAGTTATATGTAACTTATACACATATAGGCGGCAGAGAGCGAATCGATGAATTATGCTCATTTTCCAAGTCGTTTGAAGCGTTGCGCGATAAGCCCGGGGTTGATATTAATCAAAACACGCTGGGACTACAACAGGAACTAGCGCATTTCGTGATTTAGATATATAGACCGGTAACACGTTGGCCGGGGGAGGGACACCCCCTACCCCCCCCCCCTGAGAAGTGGTTTGTTTTCCTTATTGAACGCGTGCGGGCGGGCGCGCGCGACGCGTCGAAAGGCTCTTGATGGATATATAAAAAGCTGGTATTCCGGCGTTTAAACGTCGAAAGCTTTTACCCCTCCTCTCTCCTCGGCCCTTTCCACGGTAATTCAAGCTTTCAGCGCGCATTTCTAGGGGACACCCTGTAAGTTCATCAGTTGGCGATCGCGCACGCCGATGGATGAATTTTCGAACGCGCCTTTCTCTCGGCCCCCCCCCCCTCGAGATTGACGAGCGCAGCGAAAAAATTTATGAGCACGCGAATCTGCATTCGCTTCGATTTTGGATATTTTCGCCGGCGATGATCGTAAAGCCTCGTTTCTCAGCGAGTGAAGCGCGGCTGTACATGTATACGGGGGTTGACGCGAACCGAGAAGTCATATTGGGATGAATTGGTTCTTCTTATTGCTTTCTTTCATTCTCTTTGTATAAAATGGGAGTGGTTGTATTTAGATTTTTCGCGGTAGAGGGAGTAATCAATATTGCGCGGGAAGAGAATAAAAAAAAATAGGAGCGAGTCTGCGGTTTGCGCCGTCGGGGACAGAGCGGCGGAAAAAAAGTCAGCTGAAGTTGATTTCATAATAGCCGACACAGCTGCAGACTTGGGAAACTTTGTTTTTCATTACAAGTTCAAACGAATGGCTCGTTTTTCGAAAATTACCTTTATGATACGGAGTTTTTTTTGGTGACATAAGTGTGAACAACTGATACATTTCGAGTACATCTCAAAAAGCACACGGAGAACGAGCTTTTAAAGCGCGAAATACAAAACTGGCAGTGTCATTAGTACAGCCCGAGCCGATTAAACTTTAATAATATAAAGTTAAAGTGGAGCACTCGCCGAGAAGAGAAGCAAAGTTCGTCGACTCGTCAGGTTACCGTCTGTCTGTGTCAGTCTGTGTGTCTGTGTTTGTACGTATATGTGCAGTTCTCATGAAACTCAAACGCAGTAACTCGTAGTTCACAGCATCAAATCGTATTGATCCCGAGGCTCAGGAGGCGCGGGAGGAGAGGGGAGGATGAATTTTGTTTGTGACCCAATTTAAAGCATATTTTCGAATTCATCGGGAGAAAGGGAGTTTAGGTCCTATAGAAATTCATCGATCTTCCCGAAGCTTTCTGCAATGTTCAAGAGCGAAAAGTCACCGGATCAGCGATCCTATCTATAACTCTCTCATTTTAAGATTCTACTTGCCGCGCTGTTAATTCGATTTTTCCGTTAGCACCGTACCGAGGCCTTGGCTTGCAAGTGGAAATTAAAGACCGCGAGAGCTACTCGACAAGGAAATCCAATGAGACGAGTAGGGAGGGATTCATATCGGTGAGGTAGAGGGCTCTCCTCGCTTTGAGCAAATATTTTGACAGACTCGGCTGGACACACGTCGACCCCCCCCCCTCTCTCTTTCCGCGCGCGGAGCAACACGTGGCCGCGCTACCGAGATGACGTAGTATTTAGCGCTTGAAGCTTCAACTTTTTTCTTCTTTTAGCCCTGGCTGATTGGGAATCTATATCTAATTCTTGATTTTACCCTTGAGCGCTTTCAATGGCAAGCGAGAGCTTGCCTCCATCGCGGAGCCGCCGCCCGGCTGGCTAATGACACGCATTCGCCTATATAGCGAAGGAATCGAGTTTACGCCCGACAGCTGTCTTCGTAGTGCCGCTTTGATTTCCATACAATCAGCTTGGAATGGAGTTTGAATAATTCAGGCCACCGCCTACTACTCCTACGCTTCCTACTCCTCCCTACTTTGACGCTACTTCTTTTCTTTTTTTTTTTGCCTCCTTATAAGCTTTTCCGAGTTTGCCGAAGTTTGTTGCTAAGTTTTTCGAAACAAGTTCCCGGGGACGATGCGGAGTTTAAGTCTCTTTTTTTTTGTTGTTGTTGCCGCCGCTGCCGGGAGTTTGAATAAATTTTATGGGTTGTTACAGTGTTATTGGTAATTTTGGGCTTTTTCGACTTTGGAGAAATGTAAGCTACACGTATAAATAAGTATAAGTAAATTTTACAAAAAAATTTTAGAAAATTTACTATACTGTATAGGTTTTGGGGGACAGACTCGAAATATATTAA